>LNAR01001915.1:0-23740 GCA_001630585.1 Pseudogymnoascus sp. BL549 | reverse complement strand
TCACTAACATCAACCCCCGCCTGCTCAAGCTTAATCTCCCTCAGCGGGCCCACGAACCACTTCCGCGCCGTTATGACCCATGTCCCCATCGCGCCAACGGCGATGATACCTACTGCGACGGGTGTGTAGTTTAGAGTCTGTGAGTCTACTGGTGTTGCGGTGGGGAGACAGAATACCACGGTGATAAAACCGATCCAGCCGCTCGCCACGAGCGCTACGGGCCGTGAGAAGCGGCCTAGGTTGAATGGCCCCTTTTTGCTGTTGAAGTGCTTCGGGTAGATGAGTCCAATTAGGATGGGGATGCCGTATGAGATGTAGAGCCCGATGGTGGCGATTGATGTTGCTGCCGCGAAAGCCACGGAGCTCCCCAGGGAGGGGAGAGAAAGGAGGAAAGAGAGGAAGGCAGCGAGCCAGACCGCGCGGATGGGAGACTTGAATTTGTCATCCACATGTGCGAAGAAGCGTGGGATGCCGCCGTCACGTGCAAAGGCGAACATCATGCGAGAATTTGAGGTCATACTGAAAAGGCCGCAGTGCCACACACATATGATAATGAGACAGAACAGGACGACGGCGCCATCGGGACCAAACACATCCACGAATATCTGGAGGACTGGATTGCCATAGGCGCTGTAAATAGTGCGGTCAAAGTCCTGTATGGAGAAAAGGAAGGACATGATGACAAAAAAGCCAAAAAGCGCCGAGAAGCCCACCGACGATATCACGCCGATGGGGGCACTCCATGAAGCATTCCGAGTCTCTTCACTCAAGTGAGCTGATGAGTCGAAACCTGTGAGCGTGTAGTTCGACATGAGAGCACCACAGCATGCTACGTATGCTGGTGATGCTCTGATCGACCATCCTGGTTCATCGGCGGTGGCGGTGCCATCATGGAATTTTTGGAACACGGCTGAGGCGGGTTGGTGGGTGGGCGCTTTAGCAAGAACGGCGATAGCGATAGCGCTTACCCCAACAGAATGGAGAAGGATAGAAGTATTGTTAAGATAGCGAAGGACTTTTACGCCGAAGGTGTTGACGATGCCGTGAGAGATGAGGAGGGCGGCGTAGATTCCGACTGTTCTCGCGGCCGTAGGTTCGTAGCTCGATTTGACGGTAGCGACCGTTGAAATTAGACCTGCGCAGCCGAATGTTATACCGGTAGTAACAGCAACTTGGCCGAGGAGATTGAACCTGGAAGGTGGGTGGTTAATACAAGTTTGAAGTTGAAGAAACGTGGTGTTGCGGAGTGAAAATATGAGAATGTGGTGGCTGGACCCCACGTCGATTGTTTCGTCCAACTCTCCATAGGTACTACCCTCGACCAAACTCAAAATTATAAATAAAGCAACTCACCAGCCAGTAAGCCAAGAGCTCAGTGCCGAATGTTTTGGAGGTGCCAGCATCGCAGCCCAGAAGTATGGCCCTCCGCTCGTTGGGATGGCTGACACGATCTCTGCCATCCCAAGCGCAACCGAGAAGGTAAACACCGATATCACTATCCAACCAACCGACATTACCGCACTTCTCCCGTCAGTTCCTGTGGGCCAGTATTGTCAACTTGGGGGTGGGGGGCTCACGGTCCACCGGTATTAAGACCATAGCTGAACAATGTTGTGATGCCCGTGATTACGCTCTACATCACACAGCGACTATCAGCCTTCGGACGTTTTTTTAGGCCTCTGTGGACGGGGGACAAACATACAATAATCGAGAATGAGATGCCAAAATTGTGCATCAACCCCCAGTCGCGCTTCAGCTCCTGCTTGTACCCGAAATTCGCAAGCTCCTCCTCATCATGAGCGTCAATTCCCACCTCCTTGGAGGGGGGAGCGGTCTGGAGTGGTTCGGTAGACGCCATTGTCGCGTCTTGGGCTTCGTCCTGCTCGAGTCGGGAGAGAGGGCGGGGTCGTGGTGCTACTGCATACGTGGGCAACAATCACAGAGGAATCGCCGGATTCGGTATGTACGACGAACACAAGAATACTAGAGTAACAAAGGAACAGACCAAGAGACAGATGGGGTTACAAATGCGAGAGGAAGAGAAGAGAGAAAGAGAACAATGTGACCACCTACTATCGCGGGACAGAGCCGCTATATACTTACCTACCCTCCCCTGCGATCAGCGCCTAGGCCCTGATAAGGATGTCCAAGGAGGTGCAACAGCCTGTCGGCGCTCATTCCCTGGTGGGTGCAGGTGGTGCGGCATGCAACTGCCATTTCCATGACATCAAGAGCTAAGAGCTATCGCCGACGTTGCAGGGGTCCAAAGCGGGGGAAGTAGAGTTGGCATGGGATGGATTGGGATGGATTGGGATGCGCGTGGGCATGGGCATGTAGTACGTCGCGTGTCTCACCCCTACACGGCAAGAACGAGGGACGCCGCTTCTGGAAGTTTGACGGTATACCGGCGCCGTCATGGTATGCGCTTGCCGTCTGCGTATAGTATGGGAGCTGGCGAATTATCTGGGAGACGAATCTGGCATATGGTTATCTATCACGTCCATCCACCGCCATTCCAAGTATGGCCCACGCCAATCTGCCAGCAAGGGTGGTGACTGATAAGAACGCCCCAGTCGAGACCCCCGCACTCCACTTGGCCCCGCACGGCGCGATGAGGGGGCGATTGGACTGTTTTGGTGTGGAGGCCAGGATCGTAGCGCAAGCGTGGACTTTCTTATAACAGTAAGAGGAATGGCAGGGAGGAAGTAAGAAGGGGTAACGCCGAGTCGGGGACGGGGGGTTTTACGGTGCGGAGATTTATACTGTACTGTGTGGTTGAGTATCAGGGGTCTCGCGCGTGGCGTTGGGGATGGGGAAGAGGACCTCGGCGTCGCCGACGTCGTGTGTAGTTTGGGTGCGTACTGTACGGATTTGGACTTGCTAACAACAACTATACAGGTTGAACAAATTGGTGATGGAGTCTGAAGATGCCAAGATTATACTTATCGTACTTAGCGTGAGCACACGTGATGAAATTGAGAGACGGACGACCGTGTGTGTTAATTGAGTAAGATCAGATGAATTATGGTATCTTTTCTCCTCGATAGCTTCATATGAACTTACCAGCAAGTGCCAAATAGCGCCGTGTCCATCGAGCCCTAAACTATCCTGACTAGCTCGAGACCCAAACTATTAAGGTTCGCCTGTATCGGGCCCTTAGCCTCCCATATCCCCCCTTTCCTACATTCCCAGCACTCCGTTAGATAGTCATGCACTCCGCCTTCGTCACTCCCCTAATACCCTCCCTGCTCACGCCTCCTATCTTCTTCTCCACCCCCAGACTTCTCTCCCTCCTCCTCTCCGGCACCCCCTTGATCTCCTCTCATCTTTGCAAAATGCGCCTTGACATCTTCCGCACTAATGACCTTTCCACTCTCTGCAAACTCCTTGAAGAACGGAGTCAGCTTCTCCTTGAGATGGTTGAAGGCCATAACCCCCTCAATAGCCTTGACGCGATCCATGGTGCTCAGCGCACGCTCGCCACGGTCCAGCAGGCTACCAGCACGGCTGCCAAGGGTGCTGCCCGCCGCATCAGAGGCGGCCGAGGAGTGCGAGAGGGATTGCTCGTAGGATTCTTCTTCGTCGAGAAGTTGGGGGTGCATAGCGAGGTGGGGGAAGCAGGCTGGGCAGCGGCAGAAGGATGCGCGGAAGTCGTCTTTGAAGAAGAGGGAGAAGGGCTCGGTTGGTGGGGTTGGAAGGTGGTTGATTTTGCAAGACGATGGTTCGTCGTTCTTGGTTGAACTTGTCGCGCCATCACCACTACTGTTTGGTTCGGCAGTGGTCGTTGTCGTAGGTTTGCTTTCAGCATCGTTGTCTCCTCTCGCTCGCTTTGCCTCCACACCACCATCAGTGCCATCATCTTCTGCTTTCCGCTTCTGTGACAAAGCAACAGGAGCGACTGTTGTCAGAGCTTCCTTCTGGTCCTCTTTATCTTCAGGCTTGGCCTGTGGAGAAGGAGCTCCACTTCGTTTGAACACAGGCGGTAGAAATCCCTCTGTGCCAGCATATGCCTTGATCCACGGGTTTGCTTCAACACACTTGTAGCAGATAAAACCAGAAAATTCATCGGCGTGTGGAAACCCAGGGGGCGTCGGCATGCCATCTTCGACATCAATATCATCCCCATTATCATCTGCTGTGGCAGCCGCCGGCTCCCCCTTATTTCCAGCTGTAGATTCTGCCAAAGCTGCCTTCTTTTTCATCGCCTCATCATGCCACGAGGGATCCAACCCAACTACACACGTAGTATGGTACCAATCCTCGCCACAGCCGCCATCCTTTGCCGCTCCGAGGCCAAGACACTGGTACATCACCCCCTTCTGGGACTCAGCATCATAGTCACATTCGCACCCGCAAAAGCGGTTTCGAAAGTTCTGGTTATACTGGTTCTTCTCCTCATACGGCTCATTGACAACTCCGCCCTTCTGTCCCGTCTCCGAGTTGGTTCGCAGCGTGCACGGGGCAGTGGACGGGAGACGCGTCGTGCCGCAGTCGCAAACGAAGTTGCGCTTGTAGAACAGCTCAACGAGTGTATGTTCGCCATGGCATGCAACCGAGCATGAGTAACAGACTCCAGCTGGGGTATATGGATCGGAGGGGTTCTCGGGTGGTGGGTTGCATGTTATACAGGCGAAGAGGTCCTGGCGCAACGGGCCGAGTTGTTTCGTGCATGTGTCGAATTTCTGCGTTCGATTAGTTTGTTGCCAGATATGATTGAGAATTGAGTCATTCGTACATATGGGAGAGCTTCTCTTGCTTCGGCTTCCAGTTCCAGTTGGCTGTTAATAAATCTGTTCAAAAGTCAGCGCATGCCTAGCAGGATGGGTCAGATCTCAGTACTCAGCTGCGGTTTGCGAGTCCTGAGAAGCTGCTGAATCGCTTTCTCGGCGCTTGGAACCAGTATTATCAGGCAAAGACGCCATTTTATAGATTCTTCCTGCTTTTAAGGCTTGGTTGAGAATAGATTGTGATGTAGAGTTGTGTTGAGGGTCGGAATATGACGAGGCTCGAGCCAATAACCACAGCCTCGCGCAATCTCGGCCACCGTAATAGAGTGGAAACGCGTCGACGCGGAACGCGAAACGCGAAAGTTCAGGACGCGTCTGAACAGATCAATTATCCCCCCTCTTTAACTCAGCGCCAATTCATCCATGTCATTGACCAGGCTACCATTATCAACAACAAACCCAGGCATAAACAAAAGGATACTGCACATTTAATTATATATTGTTGCAACCATGAGGTAATATCTAGCATCAGTCCAAATGTTCTGGCTCAAGACCGACTGACCCCTTACAGTTCGCCATTGAGGCCCAACATGGACTCCGCGAACCGCGGAGGAGCAGGAAGAAACTTAGGCAAACGTGCTAGAGATGACGAAGATGTGCCGACTTCTGGTTATGCCTCCAGTCCAGCAGCCGCCATTATCCCTTCTTCGCCGCCAGCATACCACATGGACCGTGCCATGGACGACGATGATGATGACATCGTAGACGACTTCATTGCGGATATTGACGATGCGGATGAGATGGCAGAGGATGAAGATGGAATTGATCTTTTCGCGGATAACTTTGAGCGCGACTACAATGCTCGTGAAGATGACCAGTATGGTGGTGATGATATCGATGATGAGGGAGACCACGAAGAATTGGATGCTTCAACGAGGCGCCAGCTTGAAGAGCGACTGAACAGGAGAGATCGCGAGCTTGCTCGCCGGCGCCGTATGCCTGCTGCATTCCTTCAGGACGAAGAAGAAGATGATGGACTGGACCTTACCAACCAGCCCAGACGCAGGCGCCATCGGTATGACGAGGAGCCAGATGAGGAGATGATGGACAATGTGATGGAGGAGGAGCTAACGCTTGAGGCCTTGCAAGACGTCAAAGCGTCGAGTGTGGTGGAATGGGTTGCCCTGCCACAGGTTCAGAGGACAATTGCGAGAGAGTTCAAGTCGTTCTTGACGGAATACACGGACGACAACGGTTCCTCGGTCTACGGAAACAGGATTCGCACTCTCGGAGAGGTTAACGCAGAGTCTCTTGAAGTGTCATATGACCATCTCGGTACTTCAAAGGCTATTTTGGCATACTTCCTCGCAAATGCTCCATCTGAGATGTTGAAGATATTCGACGAAGTTGCTATGGACGTTACTCTGCTTCATTACCCCGACTACCAGAAGATCCACTCCGAGATCCACGTCCGCATCTCCGACCTACCTACGCAATACACACTCCGTGAACTCCGCCAAAGCCATCTTAACAGCCTCATCCGTGTCAGCGGTGTCGTAACACGCCGCAGTGGCGTATTCCCCCAACTCAAATACGTCAAGTTTGATTGCTCCAAGTGCAAAACTACCCTCGGACCATTCATGCAAGAATCAAACGTCGAGGTCAAGATTTCATACTGCCAGAGCTGCCAGTCGCGCGGCCCCTTCACCGTCAACTCCGACAAGACTGTTTACCGCAACTTTCAGAAGCTCACCCTCCAGGAGTCCCCTGGTACAGTACCCGCTGGTCGCCTGCCTCGTCACCGCGAGGTCATTCTTCTGTGGGATCTCATCGATAGCGCCAAGCCTGGTGAGGAAATCGAGGTTACGGGCGTCTATCGCAACAACTATGATGCTAAGCTGAACAACCGCAACGGCTTCCCTGTCTTCGCCACCATCCTGGAGGCAAACCACGTCGTCAAGTTGCACGACCAGCTCGCCGGCTTCCGCCTCACGGAGGAGGATGAGCAGCAAATCCGCGCGCTTTCCCGTGATCCGCAGATCGTGGACAAGATCATCAATTCTATGGCTCCCAGCATCTATGGACACACAGACATCAAGACTGCTGTTGCTCTGTCCCTTTTCGGCGGCGTCAGCAAGGTTGGCCAGGGAAAGCACAAGATCCGTGGTGATATCAACGTGCTGCTTCTTGGTGACCCCGGAACTGCCAAGTCCCAAGTCCTCAAGTACGTGGAGAAGACTGCACACCGCGCTGTTTTCGCAACAGGTCAGGGTGCTTCCGCAGTCGGTCTCACAGCCTCCGTGCGCAAGGATCCTCTCACATCGGAGTGGACTCTCGAAGGTGGTGCGCTCGTCCTCGCTGACCGCGGTACCTGCCTGATCGATGAGTTCGACAAGATGAACGACGCTGATCGCACGTCCATCCACGAAGCCATGGAACAGCAGACTATCTCCATCTCCAAAGCCGGTATCGTCACCACCCTCCAAGCTCGTTGCGGCATCGTCGCAGCCGCTAACCCCAACGGCGGCCGCTACAACTCCACCCTACCCTTCTCCCAGAACGTCGACCTCACCGAGCCCATTCTCTCGCGTTTCGATATCCTCTGCGTCGTTCGCGACACTGTCGAGCCAGAAGAGGACGAGCGCCTCGCTCGCTTCGTCGTCGCCTCCCATGGCCGTAGTCACCCTGCTTCCGCGCCTGGAGAGGAGGACACGGAGGCCGAGCGCATGGAGGTCGAGCGCGACGGGCCGAAACAAGAGGGCGAGATCCCGCAAGAGTTGCTGCGCAAGTACATCTTATACTCGCGCGAACGCTGCCGCCCGAAGCTGTACCAGATGGATGAGGACAAGGTGGCACGTCTGTTTGCGGATATGCGCCGCGAGTCGTTGGCTACTGGAGCTTTCCCCATTACTGTAAGTTTTCTCCGTCATTTGCTCTCTTGCTCACTTACTAATATATCTAGGTTCGTCATCTTGAAGCTATTATGCGTATCGCCGAGGCGTTTAGCCGCATGAGGCTCTCAGAGTATGCCTCTGCGAGGGATATTGACCGTGCCATTGCCGTGGCGGTGGATAGTTTTGTTGGTGCGCAGAAGCTGAGTTGTCGCAAGGCGCTGGCGCGGTCGTTTGCGAAGTATACGCTTGCCAGGCCAGGAAAGGGGGTTCCAGTGAGTGTAGCAGCTTAGAATAGTTATGTCGGATGAATATGTTAGAATTGATGGGTTTGCAGCAGGAGTTGAGGGACTGGGAGAGGGTTTATGCGTAATCAATACCAAATGTTAATGCTTGATGAGAAATACGCGATCACATGGGATATTTCTATCGCAAATGTAAAGATCTAAACAGCAAAAAATACAAACAGTGATCCTTTCTTGTCCGAGACAGGCTTGAAAAACATGGGAACGATGAGCCAGCGCACAGATATATAATATACGTTTCCAGTACCATTCTCTCGTCACTGACAATAGCTAGAAATATAATGTTGCTACGAGAGTAGTATTACTAATGTCTCGTTCCCATCCTGTATAGCCCATGAGAGTGGCGTCAGGCCATCACCGTCTTTAGAGTCTCGATTAGCTCCATTGGCAAGCAGCAGCTTCACCACGTCCTGTCTATCAAACCGTGTAGCCCAGTGGAGTGGTGTTTGGCCACTAAAGTCCTTAGCCTCTAGTTTGGCGCCCTCGTTGAGCAGCAACCTTGCCATTGCCTCGTGGCCCATCCTTGCAGCCAAGATAAGTGGCGTCTGGCCGTTCATGTCTTTAGATTCCAGCTTAGCACCATTAACAAGCAGTAGCTTCACTACTGCCTCGTGCCCATTATCTGTGGCCCAAAAGAGTGGCGTTTGGCCATTAATGTCTTTAGACTCTAACTCAGCACCATTATCAAGGAGTAGCTTCACTACTGCCTCGTGCCCCTTCTGTGAAGCCCAGAAGAGCGGCGTCTGGCCACTACTATCTTCACCCTCTAACTTAGCGCCCTCGTTCAGTAGCAGCGCCACCACTGCCTCATGACCATTCCACGAAGCCCAGAAGAGCGGTGTCTGCGCATGCATATCCTTAGCCTCTAGCTCAGCACCCTTATCAAGTAGCAGCTTCACTACTGACTCGTGACCATTCTGTGCAGCGCAGAAAAGGGGCGTCCGGCCATCGCTATCTTCAGGCTTTAGCTTAGCCCCATTAACGAGTAGCAGCTTCACCAATGCTTCATGTCCATTCTCTGCAGCACAAGAGAGCGGCGTTCGTCCCTCTTCGTTTTTCAAGTTGACGTCAACAATGCCAGAGTCGAGCAACGATTTTAGGATAGCCTGGTGCCCATCCCGAGCAGCTAGTGAGAGCGGCGTCCATCCATCTTTATCTGTTGCATCCACGTTTACTGCATTGCTTCTAAACAGCTTGCACAGCAGGCTATATATAGCTGGCTCTTTCTCTGAGATGAAAAAGATGTGCTGTAACCAGTATAACCGTGCGTAAGAGTAAAAGTGAAATTCATCCACTGAACGAGAACTGAAAAGCTTGCTTGTTTCTGCAAGAGCCTTACCGATGTCAAAGTCAGGTTGGTTTCTAGACTTTAAGAGCTTTAACGCAAGGCTTTGAACAGTACTTGATAAGTTGGGCGTTGAGCGAATGATTTGGGATGGTGCTGATGTTGCCACTATTCGTGGGGCAACTGTCGTTGACAGTTGGGTTGTAAAAACGCTGTAGTTGAGATAGGTAACAATGATGTTCGCCATTGTCATATTTGCGCTATCGATTGTGATTGGTATATTAGTTGAGTCTTTAAACCTACTAAGGACGAATTGCTTAACGCTGTGGTGCACAAGTCGTACAGTCTTCTCCTCTTCATCGATTGTAAGGAGGCTTCCGCAGCAAGTTAATATTGAATTTACGTCATTAAGACGCCTTGACCAGTCCCAGACAGTATCACCAGGCAGTACACTTAGGGCGTCTGTAAGTTCCTCCGCAGTCAAGGGACGGTGGGCTGCAGTTACAAGCTCCAATGTCCGTCTTTGATACATCCTTCCTGATTCTTCTGATTTCTGTAAAATACGAGAAAATGTCTCCGAAAGATCCTTGGGGAGATCAGCTAAAGCCTGACGGATGGCATCATCTGTTTTCATGTCGCATAAAGATATAATTTGCAGAGCTACCCAGAGAAACATTCCCTGGGACCCTTTCAGGAGGGTGTCCTGTATTTCTAATATAAGAAAGGGGTCTCCTATCACCAACCGTCTAGACTCTATGTGGCTCTGCAATTCAGCTGAGATAAATGCATTGATATCGGGGTTATCATTTGGAATTGATGAGACCTGGGCAGCAATGAACCGTTCTGGGCTTAACATTGAAATATTGCCAGGGTCGAGTCTGACTGATAGACATAGAACCAGTGGAAATATCTCCTGGAGCTTCCGGAGTTGCCGAATTAAAACTTCTCGTTCGGCAGAGGCACATTCATCTAGCCCATCAAGGACGAAGTACGCTCTGGATTTGGATGGAAGGGCACGTTCGAGTAAACTGCATATCATTTTGAAGTCCAGAGCAAGTGTTGCCGTCTTGTCAATGAATCCTGCCATCATCGCAAGGTCTGCTATTGGGCGTAGTAATTGTCGGGCTAGAGAACCGATGACTGTCTTTGCTTTCAAACTCTCTGGAATGTCGTGCCGGCAAAAGAAGTAGGCAACTGTAATATTCTTGTTTCGAGCATCAAGATGTAGGTCATCAATTAGGTTGGCTAGCAGAACAGATTTTCCAGATCCAAGTACACCTGTGCATATAAGTGTACAGGAAGTGGTTTGTCCCTTCCAGTCGCTGTATTCGTCGATTCGGTTGAGTAGAGTTGTATTTCCAATCTTTCGCGTCTGCTTCCATGTTGTCTCATAATCATACATAGAGCAAGAATCGAGGACCCGTAAGTTTGCCTTCACCCTTTGCTGAAGTAGTACAACTTTAGAGAACTTGCTAGAAAGAGCTCTAAATTTAGAGTTATCCTTGGCCTCCTCCTCGATTGTTTTAGCCATTAAAAGGCTCACCTCCTCTTTAATTGCATTTGCCCACTGGTCGAGTTCTAATTGGTATTTTATTGTGTCTAAATCGCTTTGACTGGATGCGAATTGCCCTAAGGCGGACTTCTGTGTGAACTTCAACAGTCGATGGCACAGATTAACCACCACAATGAAGTATTCGGACAGGTGCGATTGTAGATTCTTCGACCGCGGGTATATTAATGACATCATTTGATAACGGGGGGCTGAGTGGCCGGCGGTCATAAGGAGACCCGATAGCTTTTCCATATAGGAAGAGAAGTTTACAATTAACTATGAAGATGTCAGTAGTGGACGCAGCCAAAAAGGGCAAGGGATGCCGACAAGCAATGACATTCGCACCAACGACCAAACACTGCAGGCTATGATATTTTGGGTCCCGCCCACGATAATATCACCGAGCGCAGCAAATTGCTGAACGGCTTGCAGGAAATTGGTTAGCCGTGGCCCAAAGCAACGTCCTCCACCGATCTTATGAGAAGAGCGACGGTCAACCTCGGCCGTGAGTCGCATGACATCTCTGGGATCGGGAGGGGAATCTTGCGACTGAGATCTGTAGTTTCGGAAGGTAGCTTTCTGTTTACTCGACAGGGTTGCTTCAAACTGCGAAACGGCCTGCGCTAGACGAATTTCAGGCTTCAGCCGCGGAGCATTTGATAATACAATAGACATGGTGGTGGCATATTAAGAAACAACAGCTCACGGCTCACAATAAGCAAAACAAAAAAGAGATATATTCCAAAGAGATATGTGTTAGAAGATAAAGGCTTAGTAGTGGCTATGTTTGCGATGAGTTGACTGATACAAGGCTGCATGCACGGCGGCCAGGCGAGGTTTAGTCGGCGCGTAATGAGGGTATGCCTTGAGCACCAATACTATTTTTAGAGATACTGTGAATCTTTCAGAACCAACCGATTTCACAAAGGTGCACACGGATTCCTTGTTAATTGCCATAGAACAGGGTCCTGGCCCACAGTGCTGTGAGGGTCGTGGATTCAACGAACAAAGTAAGCTCTACCGCTTCGGTGCGGGCCGTTAAGCGTAGCCGTCGGCGGTAGCGCCTGATACACGGTGAATGGTATCATACTTAGGTACGCTGGTGTTTCGAGTATCAAGCGCATTTTGGCTGGGCGTTTAGAGATTGGATATTGCTGGTGCTGCTGGTGCTGCTGGATTATTGTGCGTCGTCGCGTCGTTTGAGGTCAGGGTATCGCTACAGACTCAAAAGAGTACGTTCTTGGATACTCAAAGCAATTATTATCATTACACACAAGCACGGCACAAAAACCATCTTCAGTTTCTAAAATAGTCGGTAAATATTAGATAAATCTACTTCCATCTACACGACAATAACACCACCACCCCTTCTCCTCCCCAGAACTACCCCTAAAAATTCCTCCAATCCGCCAGTTTACCGTCCCCAACAGTAGTATTACAATTACAAAGATATATAAGTTTTCTCCACGGTCACCCCACGACCCGCTGCTAACCCAGTCCCGACGCGTAGGTGGTCGAGCTGGTCGAGCAGGGACGCTGAGTTAGGAGACGTGGTATCGCCGCCGACAGGAAACGCTAGACTAGATGGATGCAAATGAAGCACGCGCATGACATGGGAAATAAAAGGACGACCGTGACAATTTCGTTGATGGTGTTCGTATTCTGTCCGTATGCTGGACGGATTACTTCTTGACCGCACCTGCTGGTGGCGACTTGACGTTGTTGGAGAGCCAGGACTGGAGTAGGTTAGCACGGATGGGGAAGGGGGGAGAAGGAGACATACGAGGCCTTCGACGAGTCCCTCGCCGGTTGTGGCGCAACTTGGCACCACATACCAGATCTTGTCTTTTAGCTTGTTGAGATCCAGGCGTTCGGTTACTTCCTGGGGTTTCATGGCTGGAGGATGGTAAGTTTTGTGCATAAAGGAGTTTGGGATGGGGGTCAAACGCACCTCCAGTGACATCTTGCTTGTTGGCGAAGACAAGAAGAAGACTCTCTTTCATTTCACGATCGTTGATAATGCGGTGTAGTTCCTGCTTCGCCTCCTCTATCCGGTCGCGGTCTGAAGAGTCAATGACAAAGATCAATCCCTGAGTGCCTGTGTCATTATGTTAGAATATGCAGCTTTAAAGGCGGCCGCGCCACAGTATTGATGTCTTACCTGAAAAGTAATGTCTCCACAGGGGTCTAATCTTGTCTTGTCCACCAACGTCCCACACGTTGAACTTGACATTCTTGAATGTGACGGTCTCGACGTTAAACCCAACTGTTGGGATAGTCGTCACGTCTTGATTGAGCTTCAGTTTGTATAGAATAGTAGTCTTTCCTGCGGCATCGAGCCCTAGCATCAGGAGGCGCATCTCCTTTGATCCGAAGATCTTGCCCATCATCTTTGAAAGCTGGCCGCCCATGTTGGCGGTGGAACGCGTGCGTGAGGGTCAGGTAGACTGCTTTTCGTTGGTTCTTCGTATGCTTCAATTGCAAGACTGATATGCACAGGTGTCGGTAAGAGCTGGGAGAGTCGAGTAGGAGCGGGGTTGGTGCGCAAGTTGATTAGGGGAATGCGATGCGAAACACGAAAGTCGAGAGGGTCGCGTGTAGGTCAGGGGAGTGTTTATCTCGGCGCGACGTCGTGGTATTGATCGAACCACCAACGTGAATAGAGGACAGCTTGGTAAAAAGAGCTCAAGGAGGACTCAGTAAACTTGTGCAGGAAGTTTGCATTCGCAAGTAAATTATTTCAATCTCCAAAGTGTGGACACACACGCGATAGCCGCTCAATGTCTCTCGGCAGCCCATCAGGGGGGTGGTTGGAGGACTTTCCACCACCCTTAATTTCCCTTTGGGGTCACTAGCCACATTGCGCCGAACTTGACGGGTTTGCGATGTCATGTGATTGGGGGTTGGGGTCCAATTGGGGTCTAGTGCACCGCCACACCCCGCTTCAGCCCCCACGCCTATTTCCCGCTTAGCACATGGCCTAGAGTCACGTGCCATATGAGAATCAACCACTAATCAGTTGCTGATGTACTCTCCTTAGTCAGCTCTCCACCCTTGCACGTGCACCCACTGCTTATCGATTGATTACGGAGGATAAGGCAATTTTGCCTAGGCCTTAGAAAGTGCGGGACAAAGCGACCTCGGGCTTGCCGGCTCCATCATCATTAATCGCCGACGTCAACCTCATCCCCTCACTTCCCCAAATATATATTCTGAGCAACGCCCTATATACCCATTCAACGACTTGAAATCACCGGCTACCGTGCAATTGCCACTGCCGTTATCATTGCGCCATCCAGCTTAAAGCCGCGAATGCGCCGTTATGGCTGAGGGACACGACGAAGCACGCGAGCACGACGCCCACCTCCCTCCCTTCTATTCGCCCCGCCTCACCCCCTCCGCTCCTCATAATGTCCCCGAACACGACCTCAAACCGCAAGACCGCGCGAACCCCGACAGACCCCAAGCCTCCGCTCTCCCATCATACATGAGCCTCTCCGGCTCAGAGAGCGAAACCCTCCCTGGCTTTGTCAGCCCCGCCTTCACTCCACCAGCAACCCCAGGGACCGCCACGCCCGCCCAAAACCGCCAAGCAGCCTCTGTCCCCGTCGACAGCAGTATCCCCGATGGAGGATGCGGCCAGAAGAAGCCTCGCCTTCTCGAGGTCCTCCCCGAGGTGAATTGCGTGGTGCGCGCCCGCATCCCCACCACCACAGGCACCGAAATGTTCCTACACCTGTACACCAACAACGTTGATCAGAAGGAGCATCTTGCCATCGTATTTGGTAATACCATCCGCAGCAGCAGCCTCGATGCCGTGCGCCCTGGCGAGACGGAGATGGATCGCATGATCCGCGGTGCATACACGGGCCGGCTATACCCCGGGCGGACGACCAGCCAGCTCCCTAGCTCACAAGCTGAGGTTGCCAAGAGCGATGCCCCGCTCGTAAGGATACACTCCGAGTGCTACACGGGCGAGACGGCGTGGAGCGCGCGTTGTGACTGTGGCGAACAGCTGGATGAGGCGGCACGGCTCATGGCCCTGCCAGGGTCGAATGGTGGGGTTATAGTGTACCTACGGCAGGAGGGTCGTGGAATTGGGCTCGGCGAGAAGTTGAAGGCGTATAACTTGCAGGATCTGGGAAGCGATACAGTGGAGGCGAATATCCTGCTACGGCATCCGGCAGATGCGAGGAGCTATGGGCTGGCGACGGCCATGTTGCGTGATTTGGGACAAAGCGAAATTAGGCTGTTGACGAATAACCCTGATAAGGTGCGTGCAGTCGAAGGGCCTAATAGGGAAATTGTGGTTAAGGAGCGCGTGGCCATGGTGCCATTGGCATGGAGGGGGAAGGGAGGAATTAAGAGTCATGAAGTTGGGGAGTATTTAAGGACGAAGGTAAGACATTTCCCCACCACATTTTGCATGGGGGACCCTGCTAACAAACATGCAGATTGAGAAAATGGGCCACATGCTGAGCATGGAAACTGCCTAATGATCCGATTCCATCGATACCTTGCTCCATCTGACCACGGATCCCGACTCCGATTGTCTATCGAATATAACCGCCATCCATTTTCCAGACCACACTGTACTCATGGAAACGACACTATATACTACATTACATAACGCGCAAGCGACTCGGAATACTGCCCCAGACGGATACAGTCAAAAATCATTTCTCACATGATCTATTGTCCCTGTACAAAGACGGCACGGCGTTATGTGTATCGTCTTGGGGGGTTGCAGAATGCATATAACGGAGGAAACAAAATGTTGCGTCTGGATAAGCGACTAAAATTTCAAAGAGACAAACTTTTAGAACATTATATTTATACCACAATCTGGCTTTTCATTTACTGTATAAATTTTGTTGGGTCATCTCTCTCTGCCAAAACCGCTGCGTTGCATTCGTCTACGGAACAAAAATTGTCTATAACTTCTCTCTCTCGCTGTGCGACGCCTCCTCCGCATCGCCCTCTAGCTCACAGAAGGCCTTGAAGCACGTAAACTCCTCCTCCCCGTTGTTCTCCAGCACCAACTCCGCCGTCGCGCCAACAAAATACACATGTCCCTCCTTAATCTCCTCAATCTTCGGTCCAACCCCAATATATCCGCTACCCTTCGTACACAACACAATACTCGGGCCCGCGATGGCCTCGAAGGTCGCCTTAGCTCCCTTGCGCCTCAAGTCCGCCTTAACAACGCTAAACTCGTCAATGGGGGGGTTATAGAGCGTAGCCTGGCTCGACGAGGTGTACGCGGTGCTGTTGAGCGTCGCGTATGCATAGTCTTGCGGCTCCATTTTCTGCTCTTCAATGGGAGCATACGAGTATGTGAGCATATCGACGAGGGTGGACACATCCTTGAACTTGGGCGTGAAACCAGCGCGCACGACGTTGTCAGAGGCCGCCATGCACTCGATGATGTCGCCGGAGAGGTAGGCGTGGATGTCGTCGGCCTTGAGGAACATGGCCTCGCCGGGGGAGAGCTGAACGTAATTGAGGAAGAAGAAGACGAGAAGGCCGATGTCTTGCGGGAATTGGGAGTTGAGGCGTGCGACAAGCTTGGCGAGGGTTTCACCGGATGTGGAGGGGAGACCGCCATCAGCGAAGGAGGAGCCCTCGGATGAGGCGGATTGGACGATGGCGTCGCAGGCTTTTGTGACAGCTTCGGGGGAGGAGTTCATCAGCGTTCCGAATAACTTCTGGAGAGCCTTTTTATTTTGTGTTTCTGCGGCTGGTTCGGTTGAGGTGTCTTGGCCCTTGATGGCGGACTCGAACGCTGCAGCTTCAGAGTCTCCAACGATTTCCCTCAGAGCAGGGATGGTCTTCAGGAAGTGGGCAATCTCTGCCAGAGGCCTGAATCCACAGAGACCATCGAACTCCGTGATAGCAATAGTCATCTCTGGCTTGTGGTTGTCATCTGGATAGTTCTTGCTGTCCTTCTTGTGCAGCTCTTCGGCGAGCTTCTTGTGGGGGTGAGCCTGGATGCTCAATGCTTTTCCTACGGAGAGGACCTTGAAGAGGAAGGGCAACTTGTTTCCAAATCGCTCAGCAATATCCTTGGAGAGAAGGGCTTGGTTGTCCTGGACAAGGTCGAGTAGGGTTCGTTGGGTGGTGACATCCTTCGAGGGGTTGGAGGGGTGAGTTCCCATCCATAGCTGTCAGGGCATTAGCATAGATTGTGAAAAAAGGTACTACATATTCAAACCTCAGCATATGGCTTCTCCTCCTGGATCGAGAAATCTGAGGGCGTAGCAGCAGCGAACTTGGCGGCGGCAGAGTCGTTGCCAACCTTACCCCAATCGTAGCTATTTACCCCGCATTGGAGGCGGATCAAGGGAACCTGCATTATCGCGGATGACGAGTTTTCTGTTTTGTTACGATGTTCAGCTTGAGACCTGCCAGATGACAGATTATAGGCAGGAAGAGGTGGGAACGTCATTTCAAGAGGGGCAATGTATGTATAGTGCATACGTAGGGGCGGGAAGTACATCAGTATACCCCCACTCGAACTACCCAAAGCTATACTGCCCCCCACCACCGCCTCTGTGGCCGGAAACAACGGCTTAGCGCAGCCTCCCCATAATACCAAAGAGCTCCGGGTCTCAATAAATAGCCTTCTACCCTTCTTCCTCGAATTAGAGATGTAAACGTCCATCACGGAATCATGTCTCGCAAACCCCCTCGTGGAGAGTATATTGAGACGGTATGTTCCCTCGCCCTTCCATCTTCGCCGCGTCCTCTCGTTTCGCGTCCTTAGAGGAGATGCCCCACGACCCAAACCTCCTTGTCACATCAACTGATATCTTTCAAAGGACACCGGCAACAAAGTAAGCCGCAAGTCGCAGATTATCGGCACGCAGAATATTATCCTAGGCGGAAAGTCCGTTATCCAGGCCGAAGTCATCATCCGTGGTGACCTGGTTCGCACGCTCGACGCGGCAGCCGCGACTGAGAAGAAGGCGCCCGTGGTGGCGGTCGCGATTGGACGATACTGCTTCCTAAGTCGAGGATGCGTGTTGAAGCCACCAGGGAGGGTGATGAAGGGGTATGTGCTGCCCATCTATGCCATGGACATTGTCATCTGGGATCGCGGTCAAGCTAACAAAGCGGTTTATGTAGGGTCTTTAGCTACCACCCTTTGAAGCTCTCGGACCACGTCTTCATCGGAGCGAACTCGATTGTTGAGGCAGCTATAGTAGGGAATAAGGTGCATATCGGGAAGGACTGTGTGATTGGAAAGTTCGCGCTCATCAAGGACTGCGTACGGATTCTGGATGGGACGGTCGTGCCCCCAGGAATGGTGATACCTAGTTTTTCGGTTGTGGCAGGGCGGCCGGGAAGAGTGGTCGGAGAAGTGCCCGAGGGAGGAGAAGAGGCGCTGGAGGGAAGAGAGATTTACAGGACTATTGTCAACTGAGTTGGTCGTTGGGGCGGAGGTGACATGAAAGGAGGCTGGAGGCCTTGAGATACCCATTTGCTGCGCGATGAAGAATGAAGGAGAAAATTAAAGCTGAATGCTATTTCTTCTTGGAGAACAAAATCTAAATGCAGCCCGTCTAGAATTATGCTTGATACTCCTGCCGCCCAAAAGTCTTCAGTACGCCTCTGCGTCTATGACAGTAGCATCGTCAGCTGCAGGAGCTTCTCGGTACGCCAATTGCTTCATATGCCTCGCCTCTTCCACTGCCAGAGCAACTCCCGCTTTAATACCATCCACAACCCTTATCAAACTTGCGGCCTTACGCCCAAGCTCTTCCACACAGGCATCATCAACCCACTTGTTCATGCCGGCCATTCCTGCGCAGCCCAATACCACAACAGCCACATCGCCATCCGCAACTAGGCGCCTTGTAGCCTTTACTACTCTTTCCCTCACTTCCTCTGCTGGGGTAGTGTGAAGCTGCTCCGCAGTGAGACCCGTACTCGCCACTCCCTTGAACCTCGCCGACTGGGACGTCTCAGTCGCTGGCAAACCGAGGTAGTCATTAACACCTGCCGTAAGGACCGGCACCCATGCCGCGCCAGTCGTCACGATGCCAAATTTGGTGCCGGTAAACTTTCGTGCGGGTGGTTGCGGATCGGCGGTAATGGGCAGGTTGACATACTCATCAGGGACCGAAAGAGGAAGCATGCTGAGCGAGACGCTGATGCTTGCTTCGAAGATACCGACCACAGGTTTGCGATAGAGCGCAGGGTGATTGCGGAGTAAGGAAACGAGAGGATGAGGACTGAAGCAAGCAACGATGAAGGCATCCCTGGCAGCAAAGTAAGGAGTAATTTGTGCAATATCATCAGATATGACCTTGGCGCTGACGAGGGCATCTGCTGCATTATCAATGCTGGTGGGACCAGATGAGGCGGTAAAGGTAATGAGTTTTGTATGCTGACAAAGTTAGCCTTGTCTGTACAATAACCAGGCAAGAAACTCATGTTGAGGATAATAAGGTGTAAAAATAGCATAGTTACAGGGAGGATTTTCAAGCTTTGCGGTAACTGAAGAAGGACCATATGAAATTACACACCTCGGGAGGGTAAGGTTGACCTTCGATCAATTTACCAATACCAACGGACATATCTCTATTTGAGTTTGGATTAATGACCAAAATTTGCACTTCTTTTGGCGACTGTGGTAGAAGAAGGTCCGCCGGTCTCTGTGGAGAGAGGCGTTGTTCTGGTGCGTCCGCCATGTTTCTGTGTAGGGAGACTCAGTATGTGCATTTATGTTACTAACCAGACTGCATACCTTGAGATTTTGTTTTGCTTTTGGACGTGCAGTATTAGAAGGGGAGCAGACGGTATTTATGATGTTTATGATGTTTCTGGGAAGAGAAAAATGCGGGAAGGAGGGGGTTGAAGACCGCGAGGAGCCAAATATGAAAAGTGGAAACCACGATGCGGCCGTGATTGAGGAATTGATAATTCGTATCGAGTCATCAGCACGTAAGTGGTTACTAGAGGATTATTGCCAGTAGGAAAAGGAGGATTGACAAAAACTTAAGATTTCTCTTAAGGACTTACTCTCCCGCCGTCTCCAGAGTATAATATTATAATATTCTGGTGCTCAATGGCATTCGATAATATAAATATCGAGTTGATAGAAAGTCTGATGGTTGATCCGTGGCCGACACAAAGCAGTGGTCGTTGACATGTCGCACGTGACCGGCCACCCCCACCACCGCCGCAATCTATACGGTGCCCGCAGTTACCCCAGCCCAAGCCGCAACGTCACAGAAGCGATCGAGCTCACTCTCTCACCCACTTCAGCCTACACTTCTTCTATTTCTGTGGCTGGCGCATCCAACATCTTGAGCTTCCACAAATCGCAATCATGGCGGAGGCCCCTATTGGTATTTATACTCTCCTCTGTACTGCCGTCAATCCCTCTTCTAACACTGTCCGTAGTCCTCGATGGCGGAACCGGCTTCCTCAAGGTTGGCTACGCGGCCCAGGTAAGCTCTCTCCTCCCTCACCACCACCACGAGTACGGGCCTGACAATGCATCTTAGAACTTTCCCGAATTTCAATATCCTTCTATCGTCGGACGACCGATCCTGCGTTCCGAAGAAAAGGGCGACCCCACCTCCGTAATTAAGGATATCATGTGCGGTGACGAAGCAGCGGCAGCGAGGACCATGTTACAGGTTTCATACCCGATGGAGAATGGAATTGTCAAGAAGTGGGATGATATGCAGCATCTATGGGATTATACTTTCTTCGAGAAGATGAAGGTGGACACGACAGGACGCAAGATCCTCCTGACAGAGCCACCTATGAACCCCCTCAAGAACAGAGAGCAGATGTGCGAGGTTATGTTCGAGCGGTACCAGTTTGGCGGCGTATATGTTGCCATCCAGGCAGTTCTTGCGCTTTACGCACAAGGTACGCCACACCCTGTTTTCTTTTTGTTCCCTGCCCTCTCCAGCGTAAACCCTCAGCTAACGTTCTCCCCCAGGTCTCTCATCTGGTGTCGTTGTCGACTCTGGTGATGGTGTAACCCATATTGTCCCCGTCTACGAATCCACCGTCCTAAACCACCTCACGCGCCGCCTCGACGTTGCTGGCCGCGACGTAACCCGCAACCTGATCTCTCTGCTCACACGCCGCGGTTACGCCCTCAACCGCACAGCTGATTTCGAGACCGCACGCCAGATCAAGGAGAAGCTCTGCTACGTCTCCTACGACCTGGAGTTGGACAAGAAGCTCTCTGAGGAAACCACCGTCCTGGTCGAGAGCTACACCCTCCCCGACGGCCGTGTCATCCGTGTTGGTAGCGAGCGCTTCGAGGCAGCAGAGTGCCTCTTCCAGCCCCACCTGGTCGACGTCGAGCAGCCCGGTATCGCCGAGTTCCTCTTCAACACCATTCAGGCCGCCGATGTTGACGTTCGCTCCTCCCTCTTCAAGGCCATCGTGCTTTCGGGCGGTAGCAGCATGTACCCCGGTCTGCCATCTCGTCTCGAGAAGGAGCTCAAGCAGTTGTGGCTTACGCGCGTCCTGGGCGGGAACCCAGAGCGCCTCGGCAAGTTCAAGGTGCGCATTGAGGACCCGCCGAGGAGGAGACACATGGTGTTCCTGGGAGGTGCGGTGCTGGCGAATATCATGGCGGATAAGGAGGCTATGTGGATTAGCAAGCAGGAGTGGGAGGAGCAAGGGACGCGAGCGCTGGAGAAGCTCGGACCGAGATAGAGGGGGGAGGGTAGATGATAGAGAAGGGTGGAGGTAAGCGGTTATAGCGACAAAATTATATAACTTTCTCATGGCCACGAATGGAATGTCTATGGTGCTATGTGGGACGATAGGATTGAAAGTTATATGCATATGAATTTCATGGATTATCAAATACACCAGTCGCTCAATGCCCATAATCGACAGCCGTAATAAAACACTATCCAGGACACCAGCCAATTCCAACCTGTAACACCCTGCTCAAAAGGACTTTCTCGGGCCCCATTAACGCCTTGCACAACCACCCCTGGTATCGCTCTTCAACACCCAACTCAATCAACCCTCCTTGTCCGCCCCCACACCTCATCCGCATCCCTCTTCCCCTTCGTCTCTGGCACAAAGCGACCTACAAACAGCACTCCCATAGCTGCCACTACCGCAAACGCAAAGTACAACCACCCCGCGCCGCCCAGCGCCTTATTCACATTATCATTCAAGATAGGGAAGAACTGTGCGACGAGATACGTGCCGATCCAGTTCGTTCCCAGCGCCCACGACTGTGCCGCGCCCTTGGCTTCGGTGTTGACTAGCTCCGAGGCCATCATAAAGGGGATGGGTCCCAGGCCAGTGGCGAAGAAGGCAACGAACGAAATGATGGAGGCAGCGGAGAGGGTAGGGAGGGAGAAGAGGATTGAGGCACCCAGAGCGGCGGAGCTGAGGCCGAGTCCCGTGATGGAGATTAGGAGGGAGGATTTGCGGCCGAGGATGTCGGGAAGGGGTGCGGAGGCGGTGGTGGCGATTAAGTTGACGATCGAAATGAGGATTGTGAGGAGAGTGGCGGAGGTTGGGAAGAGGTCGGTGAGGACCGAGACCGAGTACATCATTACGGAGTTTATGCCGGTGAATTGTTGCACGCACATAGTACCTACGACCGCGATTATGGCGGGACGGTAGATGGGGGAGAGAGCCACGGCTATGATCCCGACGTTAGGACGGGCTTGAGACTTGGAAGAGGAGCTCATGGAAGAGCGTCGAGACTGCGACTCGGGCTCGAGGAGGCCTGTGGTGGATTCGCTTAACTGCGGATCTGTTGCTGAAGGTGGGAAGGTGCAATCCCATGTTTGAACCTCTTCGGAAACATCGGTGTTTGACCCGCGTAGACGTTTGAGTGTTGCAAGGGCGCGCCCTGGGGAGCGGTTCGCGGCGGTCCAGGCGGGAGACTCGGGGACGAGGAAGAGGCCGAAGAAGAACACAAGGGCGATGAGGCCACCAGCGAGAATGATGAAACGCCATAGAATGGAATAACTAAGGAAGTAGCCGAGGATCTGGGTGATTAGGATGCCCATATTCGTCGCGATCTGTGTAAGGAATCCAAAGATCCCACGGTCTGTGGGAGGGGCGACTTCCGAGATATAAATTGGGACGACGACGACGCTGGCACCGGCGCCAATGCCAACCAGCAACCGTCCAGTTGCGAAGGCGGAGATGGTTGCGCTCCACGTCATGATGAAGGCACCAACAACATAGAAGACCGCAGATATGCGCATTGCCGGGAGGCGGCCATATCTGGTTGATACTGGGCCTGCTAAGAGCGATCCGATAAGCCCGCCGATTGTGAAGATCGAAGAAACGAAGGCGAACTGTGCCTTGTCCATTTCGATGCATCCATCGAGGGTTGCTCCAATGGGCTTCCCCACACTCGGTATCTTGCAAGTTATGTAGTCTTCCGGAGCGTTCAACTCGGCCTGGGGAAATGTCTGTTAGCAATTGATTATGATGTGGGGGTATAAGGTATGGGGACGCGCGGATAAGCATACGAGATGGAAGCCAAACAGCAAAGGGCCAAGAGTGATGATTGACATCAAGAAGACGATGTAAGGGGTGAGATTGTGGGCACACTGCCGAATTCCTGATGAGGCCATGGTGAACTGGGCGAGGGCTATCTCCTTCCTATGTGATCTGGTCGTGTTCACTTTTATTATTCAGGTCAGGTTGGAGCTCTTCAATCCCGGCGCACAGAGATAGCAAGTCGTCACATGTATAGTGTGTATAGTTTCTATCACTACATGAAAGATTGAAGGTGTATTGAACTCTGTTGTTTGTTTCTCGGAGCTGTAACAGCTTTCACCTGTATACGTCCGTTCCGGATGCTGGTGGTACGGTTGATGGCCAGCCTCACCACACACGATCAGCGCTTGGATACCACGCGGGTAGCGACATCAGATAAAGTGACGCCCAGCGTGTCTGGATCAATCATGCCCCACGATATCTCCCACCGGATAAACTCACACCCTTCTCCGAACGCGTAT
>LNAR01001914.1:0-23720 GCA_001630585.1 Pseudogymnoascus sp. BL549 | reverse complement strand
GAGGGAGGGAGGGAGAGGTCGCCTAGGAGAGAGGAGAGGAAGGAGAGGTCACGGTCGCCTAGGAGAGAGAGGAGGGAGAGGTCAAGGGAGAGGAGTCCGAGGAGGGATAGGGATAGGGGTGGGGATGATGAGAGGAGTCGGAGGAAGAGGAGTTCGTCGAGGGATGGGGGGAGGTATGAGTATGATAAGAGGCGGAGGGTGGATTAAATTCCGCGCCGCGTGTATAATGTAAGATCAATATATTTGGGTGACCCCGGGATCATCACTGTCATAGCAAGGGTAGACCTGTCTCCTGTCGCGAAAGTTGGATGCTGCCGTGGTTGTGGATTGAAGGTAGTAGCAACTCTTTGATATAATTTCTGCCTTACCTACGTAGTATTCACGGGAGCATTAAATTAATATAATTAATTCCATCTTACAGATTCTGAAAATATTGCATCATTTAAAATAATCACAAAAACACAATATGAATAAATAAATGGATTTTTAAATATCAACTACCTAAAAATTATTCTTCATCTCCCTCAACCTCTCCATAACCTTCACCGGCTCCGTCTCCCCCGTCGCCTTCTGAATCTCCGCATTCCCCAGCATCATAAACACATTATGCTTCTTCTCATCCGCAATCGTCCACCTCCCCGTCGTCTGCTCATTCGCCCCCGCAACCTTCACCAGGTCCGCCACACCCTGACTCTTACTAACACTCGCCCCAAACTTCGCATTCGCCTTCGTATACTCGTGCCCTGGGTACACCTTTGTATCCTCCGGCAGCGAGCCAAGCGTCTTATTCAGCGCCGTATCCATCTCCTTCGCCGAGCCTTCGAAGAACCGGCCGCATCCGCCATGGAACAGCGTGTCCCCGGTAAATACCACCTTCTGATCCCCATCTTGCATGAACCAGCAGATACTGTCTTGAGTGTGGCACGGCGTGTGGAGGGCCTTGACGGCAATGGAACCAAAGGAGAAGCCAGAGTTATGGGCGGGGGTCTGGGTGACGGCGTCGGAGTCTTTGCCGCCGATTACGGGGAGCTTTTGGGAGGCGTATTCGGAGAGCTGGGGGTGAGGGTTAGTATGTGCTGTGGAGGAGGATGGTGGGAGGACGTACGATCTTGCGGTTTCCCCCGGCGTGGTCGTGGTGGCTGCTGGTGTTAGAATGGTACGGGATGGTCGGGGAGATGGGGACTTTACTGGTGGGTGTTGATGATTGCAGTGAGGTTGATCTCTCCGGACTTTACAAGAGGACTCAGAGTAGGAATCACACTGTCATCCGAAGTCAGCACTGGGCTTAAAGGAAGGTTGGGAAGCTCCCGACTTACTCCTCGGTGTATGCGGGGTCAATAATGACGGCGTCTTTGGTCTTCTCGTCGACAACAAGGTACGCATAGTTGTCGCCCTTCCCCCAGGCTACAACTTATCAGACCACAATCCTTCACGAATATGGGAGATTGGAGGCTTACACATTGGAATTGACTTGATATGCATGGCGTGTTGGTATGGAGGCTGCGATATGGGCGTAAGTTTACTTCTCGGACCTCAACAGAGCCACAGTCAATACTCACATTATTCGAAAGTACTCGAGCTGCACGATAGATATACGGTCTCCGTATCACAGGGAGTAGCATGAGGGGAGTGCGAGATTGTAAGTTATTGCTTGTGGAACTTCCTATCTATTCTTGAAGCGGAGCTCGCCATTGAGACGTCATTAACTCCGGAAGGGCATTGGTAATCTATCGTTATCATCACGTGCCCCCCTTTGCCCTTGCAGTGCCAGATTTCTATAATATTCCCCACCGATCGCTGCATGTTTCTTATCATATAATAAAGAGTCTATTCAATCCCTTTAATATGCAGCTCTCAATCAGTCCAAGCGAAGAAGCAGGCTTCCTTCCAAATGCTTCCGCAGATGCGAGGTTTGTGAGACGTCCTGGTAGATGCTATCCCAACGCCGTATTGGTACAGACGAAACCAACCCGCACAACCAAAGTCCCTTTGCTCACTGTCCCTCGTTGGCAAGACGCTGCAAGACAGGTACCGAACTGGGCGGCACAATACCAAGCTCTGTAACAATCATGGTGATATAATCTGCTGGTGTCACATCGTGCAGTAGATTCAGTAGCTGGAGATTCTTCACATCTCGCCATCCCTGAAGCATTCCTGCAGGAGGCTTTGTTGAGGGGATAAGTAGCTCGTCTGGATCTGCCACCTCGTTGAAAACGATAGAATCCAAAGCAACTCTCTCGGTACATTTGACGCTCTCACAGAGCACAATAACCGGGACGTCGTAGTCCTTTGCTTCCATGGCGATCTGAGACGTGCCAATCCGACTGTAAAGCACACCGTTACTCATCATGGCATGTGCACCTAGCAGGACTTTGGTGACCTCCTTCATGACATGGCTGACGCCGTTCATAAGGCAGTACTTGACGTCCAGACCGAAGTTAATGAGGGCCTTTGCCAGTGCTTTGCCTTCGAATAATGGTCGCGAGTCAACAACAATAACCCTAAACCTACGGCCGTCGCTATGCGCCTGTACCAGTGCCTGTTGAACAACGCTACTCTTGGCGTATGTGAGGATAACATCTCCATCCTTGATGCATTGGTTGGATGCGCTTTTGGCGATGACAGCGTCTGCGAGCGTGACACGGTCACGGATGTACTCGTCGATATCCGCGCACAGTGATTCCTTGGCATCGGCGTCCGACTCATCAGGGTCGATCTTTGCAATCTTAAGCTTGAGCCAGCGGATTGCGGTTCCCATGGAAATTGACATGGGACGACATGAGGTCAGGTATTCGATTTGTGGTGACAGAACGTGTGTGCTCATGTGCCGTGTTAGGGTCGTCCCGGGAGGGGTAGTGTATGAATTAATAACCTGAAAGAATGTTAGCAAGATCGAAAAGGAGGGAATATTCATAAACGCACTCTCTTGAACGCCCGTAAAGTTGCTACCAGGCGAGCATTGCTGCCGCAAATAACATAGTTGCTCATTTGCTGCCCAAGAGATAAGACTGCCGGGTGGACATCCTTTGCTCCAGCGATTGTCTTCGCCCTCGGCTTGTATAAGTGACGGAATAGTTCGACGGTCTTGTCTTCCGCAGGAGGTTCCACTGGCGCATTGCTCTGTTGAGATCTAGCTGGTGCGTTTTTCGAGTCCCCAGCATTCGACGCAGCGCGCTTGTGCTGCCCCTTTGCAGACTCTTTTCCTCCCTTCGGCGCTCCCTTATTTCCCTGAGGCGATATAATAGCTCCCGCGGCCCCAGCTGGCGCACCTGGTGCTGCCCCACCTTGTCTGTTCTGTATCACCTGCTGTCGCTTTGCTGCCTTTTCTGCCTTCTTCTGCGCCTTCAATTCCAAGGCCGTAAGCTTCACAGGCCCATCGCCTGCTGGTGCGGTTGTTGCGGCCGCAGTGGGAGGTGCACCATTGGCATTCGTGTTGTCGACGCTCGCAGTGGCAGGAGTTGGCGCCTTCTCCCGGACAGGGATGTCCGCAGAAGCGGTTGTGGACTGCATGGCAGTCCTCGCGATCCTCGATTGGATAGATATGGATTCGAGTGGTTTTATGTACGCTATTGAATGACTGTAGTCGGTCTAAGGATGTTGCGCGCCTGAGCCCTGTAACTGGACAGTTTATGAATCACACTGTCCCACAATCATGGATTGGCGTATATTCCGTCACAAGAGGCCAATTTGAAGAATTCAATAATAGTAAGCCTGCAAATAATGCGGTATGGTGTTGAGTAAATATAAAAACTCGTTGCTTGGGGTGCTTGAGTCGCGATTTTGATTTTTGGGTGAAATATTTGGTGTCTTCAGATATCAATATGCTAGCCGCGATAAGCGCGCCCACTGTCATTTTCCGTTACTGGCATCACTTCAAAATCACCAAGTTTGACCTATATCGCCCCGCAACACTGAATTCACAGCTTATCTGTTCCAAATAATGAAGGAGTCATATAGTTTTACTACAGCCTTCATCATTTTTAATTGTTTATTTGATTGGATTTTCGCAACCGTTTGTATACAGGATCTATAGACCACATCCTCCTCCCATTCATCCACAGCCCCAATGCCCATCGCTGCAACTATAATCTCGTAGCAATATAGCTTCCCCCAAAGAAATGTAGCTGTGCTCATATAATGGACAATCCGTGGGTCAATACCCCGGGGTTGCCGACGCTGAACATGTCATCCCGGATCATCCCACTATTGCTCTCCAGCAGCTTCCCTCTCAGCCCTCCGTTGTCTCTTCTCGAGCAGGCTTGTCCTCCTGGCAGCCAAAATGGTGTGCTGCCTCTCCTCAACTCCACTCAACCAGTATCCGAAGCTTGCTCCAACGCCGGCGAAGATTGGGTATCCGACGAGCGATTGCTTGCTGAAAAACGGGCGCATCTCAATGCCTAGTTGCCAAGCACGGACAGCAATTCCTAAAACAAACATCGTCAGCTTTCAGTTGCAGTAAAACAGCGACGTGGCTGTCAATTGAACATGGTTGAAGAGACACATACCGAAGCCACCCCAGAAGATTGCCTTGTGGACCATTTTGCCGGTTTAATGAGCGAGTATGTTCGAAATAGGTATGTTCAGTGCTGTATTTCACAACTTGGAGGATATATTGTTTTGTTTTGTCCGCAATGGCCGGCGATTGAGGGCGATTGAGGGTAGGTTATCCGTTCCGATACTGTGAGGAACCGAGTGTCGTTGGGGGTGGTGATTGAATTTGGACGCGCCGATCGCCGAGATTTAGCGCACTTACCCTTGACTGTGGCCAGAGCCGCTGTCGCGACCCGCGAAACCATTGCCACAAATTTACAAACGCAAACAATACGAAGCAGAATGGGTTAATCAAACATATTTATTGACGAACAATATTGTCTATTCTCTTCGTCACCATGACTGCCATGGATATCGATGTAGCCCCTCCGACAAAGGCGGAAGCTTCTGTTCCTGAGCGTCCAAGAAAGAAGATAAAGACTTCCGAACTACCACTCTCTTCATCCACGAGAAGTGCCATCGAGTCACTTTCACATACTTTCAAGAAGAAGGGGAACTATGATGCGCTTAGAAAGGAAGTCTGGGAGACCCTCCAAACGAGCGTGAGCATAACTCCAGTCCATGGATAAGACTTAATACTGATAACGGATTCTTTGTTCAGGACTTTGAAACGAAGTTAATCGAATCGATTACAAAGGTCGCGGAGAATGAGTTGGAGGTGAACCAGAGTCTACTCTCGAGCAGTCGTGGCAAAGCAGCTATTCTTATAGAGGGTGTCATTGATCGCAGCGGCATATATCAAGAAGCGGAGGCACACATCAAGAGACTCCTGGAAGACCATGTGGGAACGATTGAAGATGGGATACGGGCAATCCGACGCGACGATGTTGGTGAAGAAGCGGCAGCAGAAGAGGAAGCAAGAGGCAGTAAGACGGACGATCAATACGCCGAAGAGGCTGCCATCCGCCGACAAGAACGTGAAAAAATCAGAGAGGAGCTACGAGAGAAGGAACGGGCCATCGTAGAAGAACGGAGGAAACTCGAAAAGGCGCGAAAGAGGGAAGAAGAGCGGAAGAGAGAGGCTGAAGAAGACAAACGACGAGAGGAGCGTGAGGCAAGGCGCAAGCTGGAACGTGAATCGGAACGTGAAAGAGACCGCCTCAGAGGTCGTGATTACAGTCGTGACAGATCTCGCGATAGGTCTCGCGACGGAGGGCGTAGGAAACGCATGGATGATTCAAGGGATGAGCGCAAGCCTACCGCAAAGGCTAATCTGTCACGCGAAGAAGTCGACCGTCTCGAGCAAGAAGCACTTGCTATGCTTATGAAGGAGGGGAAACGAACATCGCAGCGATCTAGACATCAACTTGAGCCTGAAGTGGATGAAACCTTGGCTCCTCCACCAAGGAAGGCCATGCCCGCGTCTGCAATCAAACCAATATCCCGTGACGCTCAAACAAAGAAAGAGGGCAGTACGAAGCCGAGCGACAGTGCTGGTGGCGCCCCCAAAAGTTCATCGCGTGCTGCAGATGAGGTGGCCTTAGACGGCAAGGACAAACGGGCACGAGAGAGGAGCCGAAGCAGGGATCCAGTCCGCTCTCGTCGCGACAGTCGAGATAGGGATGGTTATTCTCGACGCAGCAGCAGAGACCGTGATGATCGCCGAAATAGGAGCAGAGACAGAGTTGATACTAGGGATAAAGAACGATCTTCAAGGCGGGACAGCAGAGATCGTGACGATCGGCGCCGCCGCGACAGTCGTGACACTGAGGATCGACGAAGACGTGACAGCAGAGACAGGGAACGGAGTTCAAGAGACCATAGGGACCGGGATTCACGCCGTGATCGAGATTTATCTCGCGATCCTCGTGATGATCGACGAAGCTATAGGGATCGAGACCTGGGCAGGGATAGTCGTTACAGGAGCCGAACCCCTCCACGACGTGATTTTAAGACCGCGGAAGAGAAGAAGCAGGAAGCAGTCAAGCAGCGTGAGCTCGAAGCCAAAGCCTACCTCGCCGCCCAGCAAGAAGCCAGAGAAAAGGGCCTCCCGATTCCTGGGCTGGACAAACCTAAATCGGATGGGTTCGCACGGCCGAATTGGCGTAGTCGTGACGACGCTCCAGATTCTCGCAAGCGAGATGCAGATTCAGCGGGCCTGGGCTCTTCAAGCCTCCCAAGAAAGAGGGACTCGAGCGCCAGAAGCCCGTCGCGGACATCAAGTGTCAGGCGTGAGAGAAGTCCAGTCGCGAAGCGTGAATCTAGCAGCCTCCGTGACGTTGAACGTGAAAAAGACAGGGATACACGCCGACATCGCGATTCTAGCCGCCGGCGGTCTAGATCACGGAGCCGTAGCCGCACTCACCGCAGGGAGAGAAGCCGAGATACTGCGCGCGACAAGGACAGGGCTCGGAGCCGAAGCAGAAGCCGTAGCCGCGACAGGAGGAGGGATGTAAGAAGGGAGCGAAGCCGGAGTCGCGATCGTGATTCAAGGAGGTACAGGAGCCGGAGTCGGAGCAGGGACCGGGATGATAGGAGATCGTCTCGCAGATATTGAGGGAACATGTAATACCGCTTGAATCATGGCTTACGAGTTACGAATAGTGCCAGTGTTTGTGTTTAAATACTACGAGGCTGTCATTGTAAGACTAGAACCTAATGTTAATAACAAGGACTTCCGCTGGAAGGCGTATAGCGCGCCGCGAACCCTATGTGAACCAATTTTGATACTCCAGAGGAAAATCCCAAACTCCGCGCTATGCAACCATACAGAAACCAAAAACCTGGCAATTTCCTGGAATATACTGTAGTGCCTAAACCATAACCATACTGCCCGATGAGCCCTGTACATTCGATTTCCTTCTACCCTTGTCGTTCTTTCGTCCCCCTTGCCTCACATACGGCTTGATATGTATAGGCTCAGCCGGCTCATAGTCCGCTGTCTCGCCAACTTCCACTTCTGATGTTTCTCCGGAAGCATCGTCCAAGGCCTCTTCTGTGGCATTTTCGTCTTCGGGGGCAACTTCATCGTCTAACCGTGCAGTTTTTTCTGGCGATTCCTCAGCCGTTGCTTGGTTATCTGGCTGCGAGTTTGTTTCCGGAGCACACTCTTCCACTACTTGGTTGCCAAGCTGAGCAGCTGCTTCCGAAGAATCCCCCGTCACCTCTTGGATTTCGGTAGTGCCTTTAGCAAGGAACTCGGGGTGCTGAGAGTTTATGAAGGACATAAATTCAGAAGGCTGAGAAGCTTCTTCAGCGGTAGTCGTGGGGTCGGATTTTGCTTCTACCAGTGTTGAAACCTCAACAAGGTCGTAGAAGAGCATGAAGACACCGCCTTGGTTGAGAACATTGTCTTCGCTTACTTGCGTAACGTCGTCGTCACTGAGCCGCCACCACTGGCTTCTCCTGGGGATCTTCTCCTTTTCGGATTCTTCCTCAGACTCTTCCGCGGCTGGGTGCTTTCTATACGCGATGTAGTGGCCATTCTCGTGACGGCCATAGTGCGTAACAACAGCGCGTAGCTCATAACTAGGACCGCGGATCCTTGAACGCCTGCGTCGACTGGCTATCATAGACTCAGCCGGGTCAAGAAGCCATTCCTCGACACTGTCATCCGGTGCCTTGCCATTGCTCCCAAGACACCAGGGCCCAAGATCAAGCCTGTTCTGGAACTTGACCTCAGCGTAGTTCTTCTTAAGCTCCCCAGTCATCTCGTCAAACATGCTACGGTTGACATGTATAACAAGTGACTTCGGCGGCCTGGCAATGACAGCTTGACGAGACTTCGTTGTAGTCATGCGGTTCTTGGGCGGGATTTTGCACTTTTGCGTCAGAGTCTTATCCTCGTAATCATCATCTTCGAGCGCCTCTTCCACAACCCTTAATCGTTCCAATACCGGCTTCTGCCCTACGCTGTTTGTAGACGGGTCCTGCTCTTTGTCCAAAAGCATCTTCAACAACCGTTTAGTCTTCAGTAGTGTACACTTCCCGCACTGAACGCCTTCTATCGACTCTAGTTCCGTGTAGTCGTCCAGACATTGAGATATATCGTAGCTCCAGGACTTGCCCAACGGTACGGTAAGACAGTTAAAGGGGATCATAGATAGGCCCTCCGAATAGCCACAGCGAGTACAGCCGACTCGTTGAGCAAGAAGACCTTCCAACGGATTCCTGACAGTCGAGGTTGGCATCAACTCAGAAGGCGACGATTTGGTCTTCTTTGCGACCGGTTCTGTCTGGTCTTTGGTCGTCAGTCCAGTGGAGTTGGTAACCTGCCCCACAGCCTTCTCTATCTCTTTGTCAATCTCATCAAGGACTTTCGAGAAGTATTCCTGGGCATCTTGTTGTTGCCAGCTGCTCATTGATTTTAAAGCTGCTGGTGTCCATATCCGCTTTCCATTATTCGAGGGATCTTTTAATCGTGCAATGAGGTCGCGTAACGAGTCTGCCATCTTCATTTCTGAATCGTCCTTAGTTTCGTGCGAACCGGGTCCGTTGAGGTAATTCGAGAAAGAGTCCAGCGACGCCAGCCCTTGGAGGACGCTATTCTGATAACAAGAATTATCCCAGTTCCCCAGGCCTGCCGGAACCCCTCCCTGCCCTTGTGCGACTAAGTTTATCCCAGATAGGCTCGAGAGCCTCCGTCGGCCAGCTTGCGCCACCGTCCCCACGGTCCCAAGTATACTGTTCTGCCCGTCTAGTCCCATAGCTCGTCGCATGATTTCGCTCTTTGCCGCATGAGTCCTAGGGACACGTCGAGAATTTGCGCCCGCCGTATTTGTTCGAGTCTCTTTGTCGAGGATATCGACGAGCCTCGAAGGTGTGAAGTGGACAAGCCAGTTCCAGATCAGCTCCGGCAACGGCAGAAGGTCGTAGTCCAAGGTATAGAGTGTGCTGTATATGACTGCGCCGATAAGGATTATTGAAGGTATTCCGAAATTCAAATATTGCCGCCACTGGGATTCGTCGCCGTGGTAGTCTTGGTGGTATTCGTAACTCAGGTCATCACCATATAAGTCGCGAAGCGCTTTCTCGTGGCGACTCATCGTAAGTAACGCATGGGGGATTTCTGTTTGGTATTCGCGTAATAAATATTATTCTCTTGCCCGCTATCCCAGGCTGGATCTGAATGTGTGGCCTTCTCTAGGGCCTAATGTTACTATCGTGAATGCATGAGTGAATGTGGGGAGGACAAGACGCCTCGAGGTCAAGTGGATGGATTAGAGTTGGATGGCATTCCAGATCGCCCTAGCGCCTATCGGCAATCTGCAACCAAAATAATTTTGATAACGACAGAAAGAAGTGGGGGAACAAACGTCCACTTAACAAAATCACAACGAATTTTTCGAATATGGCGAAGTCAGCTCCACCAAAGAAGAAGACCAGTAGGTACTTCTGTTTACTCTTGTAAAGGTATTTGAACTAATTCTTTTAGTTGCTTCCGTGCGCTCTAGAGCGGCAAAGCGAGCATCATCGCCCAGTATCGATACCGATAAGTCGCTCAAAGATGCCAAACCACCATCTGAGACGAAAACGCCTGCAGTACTAGGCATTCATCACGGCGCCGGCATTACCAAGAAGTCTAAGCATGGGAGAAAAGCAGTGTTGAGCGCGAGGGCCAAGCGGAGACAAGAAATTTCGATGGACAGAGCTGAGGCGGCAATGGACAAGAAGTCAACCAAGATCGAGAAGAGCAAGGATCGTGCCAGGACAATTCAGAGCCGGAGCAAAACTTGGGACGAGCAGAACCGCAGGATGCTTGCCAGGAAGGAACTTGAAGCTGCGATTGCTATTGAGCGCGCGCAGGGCGGCGATTGGGTTGACGAATCTGGCGACGAGGAGGCTGAGGAGGCGACTGAGGCCGTTCCCACCGATACGGGCGATGTTCAGATGGATGTAGAAGCTGCGCCGTTAGCTGCTGCCACAGCTGATGCAGTCGCAGCGGAGGAGGAGGAAGAGGAAGAGTTATGATCGCTATGAGATACGCTATGGAATGGCTTCGGAGTATGGCGTCGGTGGGATAAAATTATACCATATCGAGAAGAATATCACGATGGAAAATAATGCTTTTGAAATTAAGCGCTTTTGAATTTGAAATATATGCTAACAAATACTATTTGTGAACATTTAGAGCAAATAAAATCATATTTGTTTAATCCGCTCTCAAATAGAGCACGAACATTAGAAACTGTTCCATTGGTAATAGTACCTGAACCGAATAAATATATCACTGACAATAAAATGTGAAAACATATTTAAAAATGGGTTTACCTGTGGGCTACTATTTGTTCTGTGTTGCCCTCGATACTCTTCACCTGCGAGGCTGAACGAGGCTGAAAAAATGTAATTCCAGACCATTCCCAGCGTTGACGGACTTCACCCTCATCCCCCAGAGCACAACTACTCAGCGGCATGGTACAATATATCATTACCCCATGGCGCGACCGCGATGAGCTCATTAAGGTGCGGCAAGCCTTTTACCAGAAGCCCTCCAACGGAGGCCCACCCGACAAGGAAGCCTGGCAAAATGCCGTAGCCCTTGTTTCCGTATGGGCGCAGCGAGGCAACTGCCCCCATCTAATAGAGTCTACGGCGCTCTTGATATCAGCAAGCGTCAATGACAAGCCAGGAAGTTCCGCATATGCCGTGCGGGCGGCCTATTCTGCAGCGTTCTGTCGGTGGGTAGGCGCAGGAGTTCGTCGACGCACCATGGCTAATTGTACGCAGATTCGTTACCGGGCTTCTCGATGGATACCAAGATAAGAAGCACAAACTAAGCATGTTTTCAATAGCGAAGAATATTGGACTTCCAGCGACCTTTGTTGAGTTGCGACATCAATGTACACACGAAGAATTGCCATCCTTGGGCAAGTTGCGTGGAGCTTGCGAACGCTCTCTAGGTTGGATATGGAAACAATACTGGTCAAGCCTGGAAGGTAAAGATACCTCACAAGGATCGGATGAAGAACCGGAAAGCGTTGAAGATTTGAGAACGACTCTACAGGAATATATGGTGTGGAAAGATGGCACAGAGAGTTCAGATGAGGATCAAAGACTGTCCTTCGTGCGCAGGCTGAGGAAGTGGGATATCGAGCAGGTACTTGACACCCTCGAGGAGTTCAGGGAACCTGGGGCTGCGGACTCCGGCATGATGCTGAAATCAATACGGCTCACGAGGGGAATCTTGCAGGGCACGGCAGACCAGGAAGCATTTGGCCCTGTGGAGGAAGAAGGCGGTAGTGCAGGAAACGATCAAGGCGGTGCTGGAGACACGGATGCCGACGCGTTAGAGCCAACTTCGAGCGGTCTTGCTGACGACGATGAGGAAAACCTGGGCTGGAAACTTTGGGAGGGGCCATGGACCCCAAAGCCCATTGGAACTGTATGATAGAACGCTTTCTTATATTAAAGATACCCCGCTTATGCTCCAATGCCGGAAGCATTCTTCACATCAAACTTGTGATCAAGAGTTTACTGTCACGGTAGAGAATTTGTTGTGTTTAAAAGTGTATTGATTTGCATAAGAATGTCGCTAAAAGGCACCGAACACGATCCTCAAAGAGATGAGGAAAGCAGATTGATACGATCTAGCTATACTATTGCTTCAGTGTCCACACTCGCTCGCTCTGGGAATGGATGCGGCGGGCTCTAGCTTATAATGAAGAAGCGTGTTGTTGCCCAAAGGGCGAAAAAACGAAAGGGAAATAAGAAATAGCAGTATCAGTATATACTGTTGCCTACCATGTACAGATTCTCGTTGCAAGATCTTTACACGGGCATCTCGACTATGCGAGTTTCGATGAAGAGAAAGCTTTCCTCCCAGAGAACTTTCCTTTTATTTGCAGCCGACGCACTAGTGTGAAGTGGTTGCATTAGCGTGTGGTGGGGCGCAAGGCTGCACGTGTCCAATGATTGTGCTCTGGATCTTGAAGAGGCTCGAAATCTGATAGGTACCAGTTGCATTTAACAGTTATATTTTTCCAGATATCAAAATATAGCATGTACTCGTGAAGTAATTGCATTTTAGTTGCCTAAATACCCTGCTCTCACCTGGGGGTCTGAGTTCCTTCTCTAAGCTTCCTGGAGCCTGACCTCGGTAGCGTCGCGTCGCGCTTCGCCCACCATCGTAGTTGCGTCACAAAGCAAATGCGAAAAGCTAACCCCGCCGTCTCGACGCCTCGCTGAGGTGCGTAGGAGTTACAATGGTATGTTTGATATGACTATCGACTCTACTGCCGCTAACAAATCCATAGCCTGCGAAACGTCGCGCGCCGTCAGGTGCTGAGCCATCTGCTCCCCCCAAGCCCCGCCAGTCGAAGCTGGCCAAAGAACACAACATCAGCGGGCACGAAGAAAACGAAATAAAGGAAGCCTTCTCCCTATTCTCGATTCCACAAAAAGGCGAAAAGGAAGGGGTGATATCGACTCAGGATGTTAAGAAGGCCATGATTGCGCTCGGCGTTCAGCCAACGAAGCCGGAACTTGCAGAGTTTCTTGAGATTCTAGACCCAGACTCTGAGGGATATGCGCCATACAGCTCATTCGTAGCCATCTGTGCGCTGAAGATGAGGGCGAAGGACAATGACACCAGTGCGAAGGATGAGGAGGTCGAGCAGGGATACCTACTTTTCACGAATGGAACAGATGGTCCCATCACAATGGCACATTTGAAGAGGACTGCGGCGATGCTGAAGGAAGATGTCAGTGAAGATCTCCTGAAGGATATGATTCTGGAAGCGAATGGAGGATCTGGTCTCTCTAAGGGAGTAGGGAAGGATGAATTTGCAGAGGTAATGAAGAGGGCTGGTGTCTGGCGTTGAGGCTCCTTCCGGTTGGACACTTTATGCTTCATGGAGTTATGGCGTGGGGATGGTATTGAGGGTGTCAACACGGATGATGGTATGTTACATATTGGGATTTCTGGGTGGTGAGTGTCATATGCCACCAATGAACAGGCACGGTGTTTGGACTTTGTGTCGTATTTATATATACTTCTACCATAATGCAGAACTCTCTCTCTGCCAGGTGACTTAAATCGCCCCATATTTCAAACTCTCAGAATCGACACGAACGAGCCACCGTCAGCTCGTACTTGAGCTCGTTCGGCCTCGGCTTCGCGTCTAACTCTACTACCGAGAGTTTCTATGGAACTCCATTCCTCGTATTGACACTCCATCCTGCTTCGTGTAATCCGCTTCACTTCTTGTCAGCGGACTCTTCCGTCTTCTCTGCATCCGCAGGCGCCTTGAAACCAGCGTGATCGGAGTGTTTCTTGTAAAAGTAATTGTCCGGCCTTGGCTTCAATTCATCTGGCAACTCCTCCAACACTGTCGACAAGATGGCATCCACCGACTTCTGCTTTGATGATTCTCGGTGCCAGACGGATATCAAGTGAGAGTTGAACCGGACGGACAAGCCAACACCACACAACTGGTCGCCTTATTTGATTATATTAGTTTATCGTGCGTGAAACACAGATATCCAGAGTTTAACTCACCAGTATCAAGGCAGCCCTGCAGTTTCTCTCCAATGGCCATGAGCTGGACCCTGGTCCAGAAATCTGGCCCCGAAGCCTTGGGAACACGGAATGTCCAGCTGCCACCATTTATATTCCTCCGGTCCTCCCAAATTGGCTGGAAACCCTGCTTGAAAAGGTAGATAGACTCGCGCATCTTTATTTGATCAACAGGGGTGTTGTTGTTGTATCGCCAGAAGTCTTGCACGCTCTCAATCTGGTGGGCGAGCTGTTCCAAGGTGGCCTCGTAGTCGCCATCGGTGGCCTTCTTCTGATCTTTTCCTTGCGGCCTTTTAAGAAGTCAGCTATCTGTCATGGGCGTATCTCTTTACAACAGAGGATTAAAGAAACAGAGCTCCCGCGGAGCTGGAATTTGGAGAATTTACCTGTCAAAGTACACATTCCAGTAATGCTGGGTTGGCAGGGGCCGCATGGCCTTGAGCATGTTATTCTTGGCATCATTTCGCTCATCAGCTGGCGATGTTAAATCTGCGCCCTCGGGTGCTGGTGCTATTCCCCTGGTGAGGAGAGACTGTCGGAGCGCCATCTACGGGAAGACTACGGTCCTAGCCGCTTTATACAAAGGTCACTGTGTCCTTGGGGCTTCAGAAAACGGTTCGCAGTGAGACAAAGTAGCAATGGAGTTTGGCGATGGGACGATGGCATTTACTTGTAGGACCGCGTAGCTACTTTTGTAAGGACGTTAGTCGTCGATGAAACGCAGCTCAAAGGAACTCGAAACGCTGGAGTAGTCACGTTGTTGGCGGGGGTCCGCGGTGTTGGCGGGGGTCATGTGGGGTCAATGCTGAGAGCGGCAGCTAAACTGATTTGGGCATAGATAGCATTATTTTTAGTCGCTATCTCTTATCGAAATATTTCTTTGCCATCCAAGAACACAAAGCATCTCGCGCCATGGCCGGAAAACCAGACATTGTCGGTGCCAACGGCTCTGCCGAGAAGGATCGGGAAGATGTAACGAGTACCGACTCTGAATCCGAAGACGACCTCGAGATAGAAACTGAAGATACGACCCAGGGCGCAAACAGGGTTACGAATGTCCAACCGATGGATCGGAAGCCAAATTTCGACTTCGCGGCGCTGAAGAGCAAGTCTCTCCTTATGAATAAACTCCCGGGGTTTTTGGCCGAGATGGAATCTGCGAATCGCGAGCTTGAGGCCGAAAAGAAGGCCGGAACCATTGCAGAGCGACGCCTCGAAATTGACGACGAAGAGGAAGGCGAGAAGGCTGGACAGTATATCGAGATGAATCTCGGACTTGGGGTTCTCGAGGAAAAGACAAGCGATTCCGAGACAAGTTCTGAGGGTGAATCCAGCGATGATGAGGACGTTATGGAGAAGCTCATGGGAACGGAAAAAGACTCTAACGACGAAGGCGACAAAAAGAAAGTGGGCATCGAAGAGGTCTGAACCAGGACCCCGGAGGGATCTGCTATATCCAGAACAGCGCGGCTATGCGCCATAATATTGTCATAATAAGAAGGCGCTTTCGATTGGAGGGGCTATCATGTCTACGATACGATATCAATGAGCATTCGGAGTTGGGAAGGCGGGATATTTCATGGAAGAAGGTCGCATGGGGGAGTTATGGGATCATGGTTGCATATTTCTGGGCCAAAGGTGTATATACTTGGCAGGTACTGAGACTAATGTCGGTTGAAACGCATGGCATGAGTTTCACCAGCATTGACAGGACCATTTTCAGTACATGGCAAAGGATTGGTCTCGGGGAAACTCGGTATTCGACCCTGCTCTCCTTCATAGATGATTTAGAGGCTTTCAACTTTTGAGCACAATCTCAATATAAAGCTGTAAAGCTCTCTAAAATAAGATTTCATCGACGTTTTTTGTTCTCGTAATTGTGATTTGATATGGCCGATGAAGGACTGGCTGAGAATCGGCGAATAAAACGCCGACATAATATCACGTGACCACCCGATCTGTCAATGTTCCCGAGCTAAGAAATTTGATGCCAGGCACGTCTCGCGATTTCCGCATACGGATCATCAATCTTTTTTCCATCTTCTTTCCTTTCTGTAATTTTAGACTGGGTCAGGATGCCGGCCTTCACGAGATCAATTGTTCCTTTCCTGCGGACCGCAAGGGCTGCTACTCAGCAACGCAATGCTGTCAGCCCATTGCACCATGCGTTGAAGCGCGGAAATGGAGTTGACTCCATGCGCATGTACGCCGCTGCTTTCGAGCGTTCCAAGCCCCATGTGAACATCGGTAAGATTTGCATCTACGCCTCAGTTTTCGATTAGTTCTCAAGTATCTGACTTCAATTAGGAACGATTGGCCACGTCGATCACGGAAAGGTATACCAAGGATGACCTCCTTATTTTCGACCAACAACTAACAATTTTAGACCACCCTCACAGCCGCCATCACCAAGCGTCAAGCCGAAAAGGGCCTTGCCAGCTTCCTCGACTATGGATCTATCGACAAGGCTCCCGAGGAGCGCAAGCGTGGTATCACCATTGCGACATCTCACGTCGAGTACTCTACCGACGAGAAGCATTACTCCCACGTCGACTGCCCCGGTCACGCCGATTACATTAAGAACATGATTACTGGTGCCGCCAACATGGATGGTGCTATTATCGTCGTTGCTGCTTCCGATGGACAAATGCCCCAGACCAGGGAGCATCTGCTCCTGGCCCGCCAGGTCGGTGTCCAGAAGATCGTCGTCTTCGTTAACAAGGTCGACGCTCTTGAGGACCCAGAGATGTTGGAGCTTGTCGAGATGGAGATGCGTGAGCTTCTCTCCACCTACGGATTCGAGGGTGACGAGACCCCCATCATCCTTGGCTCAGCTCTTTGCGCCATGGAGGGACGCCGCCCAGAGATTGGCGAGTCGAAGATTGATGAGCTCATGAAGGCTGTCGACGCCTGGATCCCAACCCCCGCTCGTGACCTTGACAAGCCCTTCCTGATGTCCGTCGAGGATGTCTTCTCTATTCCCGGCCGTGGTACGGTTGCCTCCGGTCGTGTTGAGCGCGGTACCCTCAAGAAGGATGCCGAGGTTGAGATCGTCGGCAAGGGAGACACCCCAATCAAGACCAAGGTCACCGATATCGAGACCTTCAAGAAGTCCTGCGACGAGTCGAGAGCCGGAGACAACTCTGGTCTTCTCCTCCGTGGTGTTAAGCGTGAGGATATCCGCAGAGGAATGGTCATCGCCGCCCCTGGATCCCAGAAGGCACACAAGTCTTTCCTGACTTCGATGTACGTCCTCACCAAGGAAGAGGGTGGACGCCACACTGGTTTCCACGAGAACTACCGCCCACAGATGTTCATCCGCACTGCTGATGAGTCTGCCACCTTCACCTGGCCCGAGGGCACCGAGGACGCTCACGGCAAGATGGTCATGCCCGGAGACAACGTCGAGATGAAGTGCGATATCCACACCCCTGTCGCCGTCGAGGCCGGTCAACGCTTCAACGTCCGGTGAGTAACCCCATGCCATTATGTTTCTATTGCCTTTATTTATTGGCAAATCCTAATATAACATTACTGACTGTCTCGCAGTGAAGGCGGCAGAACCGTAGCTACAGGGATCGTGACGAGGATATTGAAGTAAAGAATTATCAGGAAGGCTGCTTCGCTGAACGTGTATATCCTCCTGTATTTATATTGTCTCTTTTAGAAACCAAAATGATTTCCGCTTCACATGGATTGAACTTTGCCAGTCTAGGCTTTGTAACATTGTCTCTATTAATAAGTGCTTTACCACTTGCTTTACAAAATCCAACTTTCTTTATGACAGTGTCTTGCTTTGCGCAATTAGAAGTGTCTGTTTCGACAATGTCGACTTGGCGGAATCGACCTCGCCTGTGACTATGTCTTGGCGCAGCAACTGACTTTACCTCTAACAGTGTCTATTTGGGCAACCTAAGTGCTTCTGACAGTGTCTTGCTTTGCGTAATCGGCAGTGCCTGTTTCGACTTATGAAAGGAAGAGGCGGGGAAGGAGTAGAGATAAAAGGGGGAATGTACTCTACTATGAGATTGTGAGATTGCTGACACTTCGTGTCAGCAACCTTATAAGTACGTACTTGTACCACCCCACCCCACTTTACCCCTCTACCTTCTACCCCTCCAACTACCTTCCAACCACTTACTACCACCACTACACCTCACCTTCACCTCCACCAATCTTCACCTCCCTAATCATCATTTACTATCCGCGCCATCTATAAATCGGTCTATAAATCGATCAATGGTATCGACAGAGTCGATACCATTGAACCCTTGATAGATCGACACTAGCGACCCTGTCGCTCTGCCACTTGACAACGCGACTCCTTCTACAAATCGACACTGGTGCAGTGCACTTGACACCTATCAGTGCTGATGTCAACACCCACCATCGAGTTGAACTGTGACACTCTCTGCAGAACGACAACTGTGTTAAAGCTGCGGCACTATCTGTAAATCGACACGGTCGATTTGCAGATAGTGGCATCCGCTACATAAGTCGACGCTGTCGCTGACACCGGCAACACTGCAGCATCGAGACACTGTCACTTGCAACGGTATACTACTCTCTATCCTCTGTCCATTAAGAAATTGTCACTTACTCTCAAAAAAGCTGTAGTGGACGTCTGCCTATCAAGACACTGTCATTCTCGAGATCTGTCATTCTCGAGATCGAAGGTGGAGACACTGTCACTCTCAAAGTCGAAGGCGAAGTCGAAGACACTGTCACTCTCGAGGTCACAGACACCTTCACTCTCAACAATGCGCTCTCTGTGAGTCGACTTATTAACGCTGTAAGTAGCGCTCTCCTCCCTTTGTAAACAGACAGTGTTACTTACGCTAGATAATGCTATAGCACCCTCGATGAATCGACACTGTCGGCCACTTATCCTCTACCTCTACGAATCGAATCAACACTGTCGTTTACCCCAGCTTAACAACAACGCTATCTCTGCGGATGGACACCGTTGTTTACCTCTGCGAATAGACACTGTCATTTACTCCCAGCGTCAACGCCGCGACACCCTCTACCTCTGCAAATCGACACTGTCGTTTGCCCTCGATAACAACACTATCTGCTAATCGAGGTCATCTACTATCAATGACAACACTGTGACGCCCTCTATCTCTGCGAATCAACCCTCTGGTGCGTCAAGATGGACTCTGTCCAGGATGCACTTGACCAGCTTGGCCTCCCAGCCCTAACAGAGAGGGGCCGGAAGTTGGCAATGAGAGGCGCAGAGAAGCACGACGAGCGGTTCCAACAGGCTGAAGCAGAGAAACCAGAAGAGAAGCGGTTGTTTAACCGCCAGGACCTTGATAACGATGCAAAGAAAATTTATGTACAGACCACCCTGAACCACATGCGACGTACAATCTCATCCTTTGTCCGCTTCCATACAACAACATTAGGGGCGACTACAGAAGAAGCAATACAGTACTTCCGCAAGGGTGGGCCTCTGCCAGATAGGCCCTTGATTCGAAAGTACCTGCTTTGGTTTGCGAGTGGTTCTCAGGGTCGCATGGAGCTTCAGACAGTGGAAGAATCGGCAGCGTCGATTCGCCGCCCACCGTCAGTAGAGACTGTTTTAACGCAGTATTCGTCGCTCAATTCGTGTCTTCAGTACTTCAATCAACGACCAGACACGTTGCTTGCGAGCGATACGAGGCTCTGGATTAAGACCGACTTGTCTAACGAGCTTAGTTTGCGGAAAGACATGAAGGCAAAACCCATCGCGTATGCGGCTGACACAACGTCGGTCATCCAAAGCATGTGTATGCCGACGTTCCAATGGTCATTCCGGACATTACGCCACCTGCTCAACATTCTTCTCTGCATCAACATCCTTGTTGATTCCTCTGGCCGTATCGGCGAACTGTGTGCGAATAAGCAGGACATAGAGCATGTCGCACACTGGAGTGACGTTGAGTTCTACGTGTTTCCAGCTGACGAAGATTCAATTGCGGATGGCGGATCAAGACTAGACTGTTGGGCGCTGTTCTGGACGAAATGGGGGAAGCACCGGAAGCTGACACCCTCAGAGTTCAAGAAGACTCCGCTGCATCTCTTGCCTCCAAAATGGGCGTTCGAGGACTCATGCCGCTTGCTTCTACTTCTAGCACTCATTGAGGGCCATCTCGACGGCTTTAACACTTGGGACGACCTGATGTCTATTAACGCAAGTGAAGACGGTACCCGCATTAGGATCAAGGAGTCTTCTATGGACATCCCTTTGCTACGCCGAGCTTATTCTTTCGATAGCCTCGCTAACTTGCCATGCGACTTCTCTACAATGAATAACTCACTCAAGGCGGCTGGTGTCAATTGTGGGTTTGCTGACACACTAACAAGGTCAGTCTCCCCCCTTTTCCTCTATGAATACAACCTTACATTATATAGTTATGCTTTAAGACGGTATATGGCATTTGTCCTCGACAATGTATTAAAAGACCACCAACGAGGCAGGCATATGGGGCATCAGTCAGGTAATAATAGAGCCATTGCGCCCTATCGAAGTTCCACTTCTCAGATTGACACTCAGGCGCTTGCCCGTGGGATTAAAGTTGTCTCTAAGAACCTCCTGAAGATGTCAAGCATTAGCTTGGGCAAAGCGGAAGTTGGAGCAAACAGTGTCAGTCAGGCTGGAATAGACGCCGTCGATTCTCACCCAGAGTACCTCCAAGCTACAGAGGACTTTGAGATCGCTAACGCTGCCCTACACCAAAAGTACAAGACACTCAATACTGCAAAGGATGCCAAGGACGAGCTATACACCATCTATAAGCGAACGCAAACGCGACGGATTGGAGTGCGTACTCGACTGATGCACTTGACGTTTATGGGCGAACGTAGGGAGAAAGCGAAGGGGTTGTCGTATGTGGCTAAACTTCAACAGTCTGACAACCAACCTTCTCAGGATGCGCAACGTCACTCGGGCGACTCGATGTTAGGTGTGAACCTTGCAACTCATAATGGTTCTCTGACAGAATTTACGGAGCTCCTTAATCAGCTCGAGGGCCATCTCCAGAATGCGTTAGAGGCGCAATTTGGGTCTATGACACTTGAGCAAATGGATGAGCAGATGGGAGGCTGTCCTGATGAGGAGACTGGGGACAGGTTCGGTATACATGCCACATTAGATGAGAGCTCCGATACAGAGTCGACAGTGCCAATCGACGATGTTGGCGTTGAAGAGAACATGGGACTAGACATATTGAGCCGCGACAGCAACGACAGCGTCAACCCGCTATATCGCCTCCACCATATACAAGACATTGGGTATAGCTATGCAGCATCTACGCGTACAGCAAAACGAAACTCGTTCTCGCCTTTCCTCCCTCAGCTCCAAGGTATCTATTCCGAGATTACCTCCGGCGGATTGGCTTCTGACGATGTCTCAAACGTCCTCGAGACGTTATTCCGCTCAGAGAGAAATGACAGCTACCTGCCTCCACACTGGCAGCCATACAGTGGTAGCACAAGATGCCTATTCTGCCATAAAATCGACGTTGTCGATTTACAAGGCAGATCCCAACCAAAGGCATTTCAACACGTCTATGAATGTGCACGCATTTTCTACTCTGATGTTTCTCAGGCGCTTTGGGATAGCTATCTCTCCGAGACATACACGCCTTGTGACTGGGTCTCTGTTCGGAGAGGAGAACCCCCTGTGTGCGGGAAGCTCATGCCCTGTAGTAGCAGTCACCATGAGCACAGAAGAGCCCATCTAAAGGCTGCCCGTACAAAAGGAAAGGTGCTTCGCTGCCATTTCGGTCAATGCCGCGGTAGAACATCTTTCGACAGCGTCGATGACCTTTATGTACACACAGAGCAGGTTCATAATGTTCTCTGGTTACAGGGCCCTCTAGGCATGTTCTTCTTCTGTGTGTTCTGCGAAGACTTTGTCTTTGAAGGCGAAGGAACGCTCGGTTATACACAGCATATTGAGAGCCATTGGAAAAACGCTGTCAATAACGTCTACTGCTCAGGTTATAACGTTGTCATCCAGGGCCTTACCAAGCGGACTATGTCGACAGGGCACTGTATTTTCTGCCTCCACCAACCAAGCCGGGACATGAGCGAGCGAATCCGATGCTTCAACTACGACAGCCTCCTCGCTCCACATCTCTGGAGAGAGCACATGGAGGAAATGGATGAGCTACATCACCACTTTTGTCCAGCGTCATCTGCTGCTGGTGCCGTTCCTATCTACTGTGCATTTAATGAGCCAATGACAAAGGATGAGCTTGTTGGTCATCTCATTGCAGTTCACAGAGTCGAAGTCCCTGTAACAGCACCGCCGAAACATCAGAAGGCGTCAAAGAAGCTATTAGGCGCATCGGCGCGTCAGAATACGGCGAAAATTGCAAGCGCAAAGCTATCAAAATCGACAGCGTCGACTGTCACGAAGCGGCGTACAACAGGGTCAGATGCCTCGATCAGCCCTTTGAAGCCACGCACAAAGCGTTCGAAGAGGCAACATGTAGTTCAAGAAACGAACAAACGTGCTGCTGGAGAAACGAATGCTCTTGTTGACCCGAGGTTGTTGGAGGGAGCTTGAGGCTAATATGCCATGTAGCGTGGCTCTAGGTGGCGGCAAGGTTATCTTATCACTTTGACTGGTTTTGAAGGTCAGCGAGGTTATCACTGCAACCGAAGCGGTCGGTTTGCAGATCTGCTTATGTTTTGGGATTACGCATCAGTCTAATTAGATTGGTTTGCGGCGTTATGGTGCTTGTGGCTGAAATCGACAATGCCCTTTCTGAGCTACGGGCGTTATAACACGGACATTGATACCCATTTGCTTACAGTTAATATAGCTCTAAATTACTAGATATTATAGATACATAGCAGCTCTATGCGCTAAATGAATATGAAGCTATCATCTCTGCCACTATTTATTTCCAGTTTAAATGTGAATGTAAAATTTCAAGTGAGCAAATCGACCATGTCGATTTTGCCAAGAAAAGTCGGTCACATAATTAGACACTGTTAAGAGACATGTTGGGCTTATATAGCGTCAAGGAGTGGCTAGTAACAGCAGTCTACTCCGTGGTTTTCATGGGATTTTTGGCTGCAGCGCTACAGGACAGGATTCTTGACGGACTGACCGCAAAGCTCGTACAGCACATTGAGGCCGTCTGGAGGAGTGGAGGGATAATATATCATCTATCCTGCAGCAACTAGATATCCCAACTACGCTATACGTAGCAACATAGTTTGATAACTACAGAAAGCCGCGGCCAGGGACGTGGGATGAGATCCTTGAAGGCTACTCCCTCACCCTATATACTGTAGACATGAATCAATCTTTCTTCGTCGGCGATGCTGCGGGCTGTGTCGCTATGAAGGAGTTTGAAAAGGATTTCTCAGATTCGGACTGGTAGTTGTATTAATTATCTGCTGTTCAAGTCTGCTGTCGCCGTTTAAGTCTATTGTCACCTTTTAAGTTTGCTGTCACCGTTTAGTTCTGCTGTTACAGTTTAAGTCAGCTCTAATTATTAAGAAGCATTTGGGGTGGCTGGAGGGGCATCATTTGACGTAGAAGATATGCTTGGAGGGACATATTTGCCGACGATGAGAGAAGTTGGCGTGCCTTCATTCAAGCCCTTCGTTCTCTCATAGGGTGATTTATATGCGCAGAGACCATGCCCCTTGATAAGTGCTTCATTCAGTCTCCATGGGGGGTTTTTTTTTTTTGGCTGCTTGAGAATAT
>LNAR01001913.1:0-23667 GCA_001630585.1 Pseudogymnoascus sp. BL549 | reverse complement strand
TGATGTACCAATTGCGATGCGGTTGCTGGAGTTGGCGTTCGCAAGTTTTTGTGGGACGAATCCAAGATCTACGGAGAACACCACCAAGATATTTCCCCTTTCGTCTCTCAACCGACGCAAGTGGCTACAACCGAGTGGCTACTTCCCTTTTAGACATTTATATACCCGTAGGAAGGGACACGGCCAGTTTAGTCATATAATCAAAATCCCCTAGGCTTTTTGATCAAAGAAGATGCTGACGCGGAATGCAGATAAATAGAGCTGTTGGGAACTTGGTATAGACGATACGAGTCGCCGCGTGCATGATATCTTACTCGAGCAGCTTTCCTTGTCTTCCATTCCGCCGGCCAGTATTGTATGTACGGAGTTGCCGGCCGAGTCTTTTGTTCCGTCCGTGGATAAGGGATCTAGCGTCGGGGTAGCCTTTGTCTAGCACAAAACAAACGCGTGACGGCTGATAGTGATATTCTATCTAGCAGCACATTGAAGTTGACGCGGAACGGGATTGTGAACGCTGAGTTTGACTCCGAGTTTTCACGCTGCAGACACATAACCATCCCCATCTATCGATCGGACTACAGTGCTACTTCCTTACTTCTGCCCGCGCATGCCTGTCCGTATAGCCTACCTGCATCTCATGAACGCCGTTCCCCCTGCACCGAGGCGTTCTCTTCCGAGCGATAGTTTGGCAACGGGCTTGGACTTCTATACACTATGCACTACTATACATAGAATCAAATGTCGGTACTTGTTAGGACTAGGGTGTCATTGCGATTCCATCTCCGCCACGCCAGCCACGTTGTATTGTAGTAGTATGGCTGGTGTAGCTGGGTAGCATGGCATGGTATGGTTAGTATGTCTTAACAGAGTGGCTTGTTCTCGTACTTCGTAAAAGGCGATCGGAGATGCTATGTGTGTAAGGGGTGTGCCTACTCAAATCTCCAACGCCACCCTACTGTAGAACAAGCCACAATTATTCACAGATATCCACAAAACTACGGCCGCAGCGTATAGGAAGGAGTAGGAGCGTTGGGAGGCAATATATTCCACATGCAAAAAACATGCATAGAAATCCTATAAATGCCCAGGATGCCGATGTTGCTACTTATGAGCGTTTGACGCTCGTCCCGACCTATTCCCGCGGGCGTCCAAGAGAGCACCGCAGCACTCACGCAGCACTCAATAATGGGCAATAAAGCCCACAGTCGTGGCGTCTAGCCCGGTTGCTTGGCATTCTCTTGGCAGCATCATCACTGGCAGCAGTGACGGACGCCACCGCCAATCATGGGATTCCCCTACCAGACTCAACAGCCAGTGCGCGCGAGACAGAGCATGCGATGTAACTTGACTATATTGCAGCTGAAAAGGTATGTGTTCTCTTTACGGAGAAATGTGCATCCAATCGTGGCTTATAATAGTTTCTTACTATTATTTAAATCGATTCGCTGCAGAAAAAAACTGAATGACGGCATACTTATTTCCAAAGAATCCACATAGTAACTCGAGTATGTGTACGTACTACGTACCTACCCTTCTCGCGTTCGGCGGTACACACGGCAAAGGGCCGAACAGCCAGAAAGAGCGGAGAGCCTCCGGCAACGACAAGGAACGTATTTTCCGCATCCGTCCATCCGCCCTCTTCTAATCTGTCCCATGCCGACTAGGAAGGCAAATGGTACATTCCGTAGTAGTTTAGTTAGTCCCCGTAGCTCTTACATAGTGTACTCTAAGCTGCGCTGATCACGTTGTTCCACTTCCCAAACCAGTCGTGCGAACCCTTTATTATCGGATCAACAGACCCTAGAAGCCGAAGTCGAAACAAACACTCTGGGTACAGTACTCTGTGCCTGTTTTTTTCTTGCCGGTGTTGTTTCGAAAAGCCCAGTTAAGTTGTTTCGCTATGGCAACAATCGGCGTGTGTGGCGGACGTAACATCATAGCATCATAGCTTCATAGTATTATGGGGTCTGGGATCGTGATAAGGAGCTCTGAGACACCGCCCGATGATTAAGCGCCATTGACAGGGACAGGGCTCTCATACCTCAACCTTCCAATCCCAACAACGTCCACACTAGCAATCCACCCCACCATCACCACCACCCATTATAACACAGTACACTCTTCTAGCCAGCTACAGCTTGTAAACCACCACACACAAGTCCAATTGCCCATCATGAACTCCTACGCCGCCCGCCGCCTGGCCCTCAATGCCACCCGCCGCCTCACAGCAGCGCGCAGCTTCCACACCTCCCCCCGCGCCTTCGTCAAGGCCGGTGACGCAATCCCCGACCTCAATGTCCTCGTCGAGGGCTCGCCAGGAAACAAGATCAACATGGCCGACGAGCTCAGCTTGGGCAAGTCGTTGATCATTGGTGTGCCTGCAGCTTTCAGTATGTAACAACCCGCCCCCATCCCCTCCCCCCCCTCACTTCACTCCCCGCACCTTCCACACAGGAAATAGTGTCCTGCGGCTGGACATGCCAGGTGTGGCTTGGCACGGCTGGGTTTGGGATATCACGATAATGGATGGAGTGAGAGCTAATGATTGGGGAAAGGCCCGGGTTGCTCGAACTCCCATATTCCGGGGTTCATGAAGCACCCGAAGATTAAGGATGCCGGTAACGTCTTCGTTGTCACCGTCAACGACGCGTTTGTGTAGGTTTTCCCAACTTGTGTGCTTGTGATATAGCTAACGGTTTCCAGGACTAAGGCATGGGCCGAGAACCTCGACCCAGATGGATCGACTGGGGTAAGCTATGTCCCAACGCAAAGCTGCACCGTGCCCGTAGCTCTAGCCGGCGCGTTATGGACTTGAATTAACTGTTATAGTTCCGCTTCATTGGTGACCCAGCTTGCACATTCACCAAGGCCCTGGACCTCGACTTTGACGGCTCTGCCATCTTTGGCAACGAGAGAGGCAAGCGTTACGCCCTTCTCGTTGAGGATGGAAAGGTTAAGCAGGCCTTCGTTGAGCCTGACAACACTGGAATTGATGGTATGTGGCCACCTTCAAAGTTTTATCTCAACTACTAACAGTATTTCAGTCTCTGCCGCGGAGAAGGTGCTGGGTTAGATCAATAGCTTCTAAACGTAGACGCCGTGAGCCGTTAACGCTATGTATGTACTGGAACTAGATTCACGGCGAATGGGTTGTACACAAGAACAATTACCAGACATAAACTACATAAATAAAATCAAGCTATGATGTCCAAGAATATTTCCAAACCAGTCGGCATTGTCATAAAATCAACATATAATCACGTGACCCAATGCAACTGTACGACTATCGACGTACCTCACTTCTTGGCAAGGCTTCGAAATCCTCGACGCGACCTCAGCCTTGCATCACATCACCATCCCACATCTCGACGCGCCGACAACGACACCATCCAATCCCTCCTCCTGTCACGTCCTTAAACTCTTTTTTTCTCATCGCGGTGCCAGCGCCCACTGAATTTAATAAAACTACTCACGATTTACCCTACTAATCCTACTTTGATACCAAACCTACACTTACGACAATGGCAAGCGACAAAGCCATCACTGCCGCGCTTCTCGAGACGGTGCGCGAGCTGTTTAAAACGGATCTCGATGCGCTGAGCGTGAATAATGTGCGCAAGATTGTGGAGGGGCAGTTGGATCTGTCTGTCGGCTTTCTGAAGGGCGACGCGTGGAAGGCGAAGAGCAAGGAACTTATCACTGGGGAAGTCGTGAGTAACCCCTCCGAATCCGCTAGCGAATCCGCTGGAGCCGCCCTTTCCTCAGGAGTACAAGACTGACTGCTTGTGCCAGGCGAAACTAGATGAAGCTGCCCCGGCGCCTGAGTCCCCAGCTCCAGCCCCAACCCCGAAAGCGAAAGAGAAGCCCGCCCCAGCGCCAAAGGCAGCGAAGAAAGCCGAGCCAGTGAAGAAAGGCACTAAGCGCGCTGCGCCAGCAAAGGCGCCCCCGAAAAAGAGGCAGAAGAAGGAGGCTACACCTACCTCAGACGACGATATCACGCCCAGCTCCGAGGATGAGGAGATGAGCGAGCCTGAGGAGAGCGAGGAGGAAGCCTCGTTCAGCGATAGCGATGTAAGCGATGAGCCGAAACCGAAGAAGCGCGCTGGAGGAGGACGGGCGAAGAAGGGCAGGAAGGCTGAGTCGGAGAGTGAGGAGGAGAGCGAGGCGGAGGATACACCGAGTGAGGTTGATAGCGATGTTAGTGAGGCGCCGAGGCCGAAGAAGAGTGCTAAGCCGAAGGCAAAGCCGGCGTCTAAGCGCGCATCTACTGCTTCGAGGAAGTCGAGCGAGAAGGTTGTGTCTGATGATGAGGAGGAGGTTACATCCCCGGCGAAATCTAATCCAGTGGTGGTTGCGAGGTCGAAGCCGGTACCTACGGTTGAAAAATCGGAGGCTGGAGACGATGAGAAGCCGGATACCGCCAATCAGGCTGCTGAGGACTCCGACTCCGACCTCTCGGTACTCATCGACGAGCCGCCCAAGCGCGCCAAGTCCACCTCGAAATCCGCAAAGTCATCCACCTCCAAGACGCCCAAAGCGGCGCCCTCCCTCTCCGCAGACGACGCCGAGATCAAGACCCTGCAATCGCAGCTCGTCAAGTGCGGGATCCGGAAGATCTGGCAGTTCGAGCTGAAAGACTACGGCGATGATTCTAAAGCCAAGATCAAGCATCTAAAGGGTATGTTGAGGGAGGCCGGGATGGAAGGCCGCTTTAGCGAGGCGAGGGCGAGGGAGATTAAGGAGATGAGGGAGCTGGCGCAGGATGTAGAGGCTGTGACTGAGGGGGCGAAGTTGTGGGGGAAGAGGGGGAGGAGGAGTGAGGGGAAGAAGGTGGTTATGAAGGAAGATAGTGGGAGTGGGGAGGAGGAAGAGGTGAGTGAGGAAGAGGTGAGGCCCGCAAGGAGGGCGGCAAGGAAGGATGATTTGGCGTTTTTGGGGGATGAGAGTGAGTCGGATTGAGGGGTATGAGGGTTGGATTATCCTTGGGAGGGATTTGTGTCTAGTTGGGTCTTGATGCAAAAGTTGGGGATGGCTTGTGTATTCAAAGACACGGTAGTTAATATATTCAGTGTTCGGATCCCGGGGATATGCGTGGACTGTACTGTACAATCAGCGCTATGAAATACTAGTTATTAATGCTATTTTGTTAGCCGGAATGGAAGAATAGATGTCAAGGGATAATAAGTATTGCATTCTAAAATAAACTGGAGTTTACTTGAATAATGAAGACACAGCTCCGTAAATAGCAGGATGGGTATTCGCTAATGGTCAAGCCAAGGATCTCAAGCAACCCCTGGATAAACCGCACGAAACTACACCTTTAAAACTCACGCAACAACCATAACAGTTTTTTTATCCCCTAGCTCATAAACTCATAGATCGTGATCTTATAGATTGATCTCATAATTATTAAAAAGCTTCCAAAGTGGTACAGTACGGCGCCATAAGTATCCGTACAGGTCTATACTGGAATTGCCGCCGAAAGCACAGACCCGAACCGGAAACTTGTAGCGCCGAACTGTCAGACAACGCCGGGTTTCAAAAGCGTTGCATTAGCGGCCCGCCCCCCAACTTTGTCAACCCCTAACCACCACAATTCCGTGTGTCTGATACAAATTCCCGACTTCAAGCAAGCCATCACGTTACAGCTATGCTTGGTGGTCATGGGCCCGGGTCTTGGGGAGACGAGACGGGAAGGTGAGGTTTAAAGGGTAGATGAGGGCCCAGGTACCCCGTTTTTACTACCTTTGTATTTCTTCTGTCTTGCTCGCTCTCTCTGCTTTTCGATTGTGTTGATTCCAATTCTAGTTCTTTTCTTCGTGGCTGGCCATTTATCTTCTTTCTTTCAGTTTACCGTCTGGGACGTCTTTTTTTAAAACTATTCGACCTTTTTTGACTACTTCTCACTGCGTCTAATACTTATCACTCATCCCCCAACCATCACGAGAAGCCCCAGTTACAAGACCTCAAGATGCACTTCTCACTCACCACAACCATCCTCCTCCTCGCCTCCACCACGCTCGCCTTTCCCTCCCCCTCCCCAAAAGTCGAGCTCGAAGCCCGCCAAGACCAACAAACCCCGATCCAAACCATAACCTGCGCCGACTACTCCCGCATCGCAAACTACTCCGCCATCAACAGCAACTCCAGCCTCCGCGCTGCCTTCCTCCAAGCCTCACCCGATGGCACGGACCCCACGCGCGTCATCCTCGATCGAGCCTTCACGGAGTTCAACGCGAAGGGCCTGATGTTTGATAAGGCGCTCAATACGCAGTGTGGGAATCTCAGTACGCTTGCGTTTGCGGAGGTGAATACGAATTTCTCGCAGGGTGTGATTTCGGGGTTTAAGGTTGTGCCACCTACCGGGGCGGAGATTGGAGCTGGAAAGGAGTTGTGGTGTGTGATCTTTTTTGTATTAATGTATATTGGCTATGGGGCCAGTTTGTAGAGGCTGGGAAGGAAGTTTGGGCGTTGTTTGGTTAGAAATCGTGGCCATTGGTGTCTTGAGTATGATAGTGGGAGTGGGAAGGAGTCTGGGGGGGTTGTGAGAGTGAGCCGGGTCGAGAATGTTGGGGGATATTTGGTTAGATATCATTGATAAGGACTCGCGCCTAATTGGGCCTTCGGCCTTTCTACAAACGTTGGGAATGTCTATATATTGAAAGCCACCGCAGTTATGTGCTCACTTTCTGGAAAGGACTCTAAATCCAACATATAAAACGAACAAAAAACGGCAGTAGCATAAAACAGCGGGCCTGGTCCTGGTAGTAGCAAAGAGAAACCCACCCTATACCCTTCATCTCATCAACCTCCTCCCTGAGTGAGCCCTCTCTCAAGATATTCTTCTCTGAAGCTCTCACCGTCGCCACCCTCCTTAGCACAACTTCAGCATACACTAATATTGGCTACTATAATGGTTGTGTTAGGGTGGGAATATTTTATTAACATCAACTAATTTGGGTTTAAGCAGGAGAACAAAGACAATAGTGGAATTTCGTTAGGCACATCCATTAAAGAATTGGTTTATTTGCACCTTATCAAAGAGCATCTCGGGAATTTCTCAACTTCTCGCTGTCGTGTGATCACAGGACAGTGAGAATCCACGGCCATTACCCTGCAATTGACGGAGACAAGAGAGTTGCATGCAATAGAATCTTAACCCCAAGGCCGTTATAGCTATAGCAGCTTGCAGTCTAGTAACGAGGTCATGCATTCTGCTTGATGATATCAGCTGCTTTTTCCGCCACAGCAAATACCGTTGCCTGGGTGTTCCCCCGTGGCTCCAATGGAAACAAGCTAGCATCCACGACCCTGACATTCGAAGTCCCATAGATCCTGAGCTTCGAGTCCACCACGCCACCATCCTCACGCGGCAACATTGCACACGTCCCGCTGAGGTGGAACATAGACAGCGTCAGTTCCTTGCAGAGCTCTTTCGCCTTGGGCATATCAGTAACTCGCTCCGCGGTATGCAGACGCGCACCACCAGTCTTGAGAAGCAAAGCCATCGGCTCCGTCTCGGCAATCTTATCCATCCAGATGGAATGGCGAGCTTGAAGCTCTAGGTCGACGGGATGGCGGAGAATGCCACTGTCAATCACGGGTGGCTCGTTTGGATCATCCGACTTCAGGTGCACTGAGCCTCGAGAGAAAGGATAGCTGATGAAATTTCCAATGCTGATGAAGAAGCCAGGATGTCCCAGCCCAAAGATTCCCTTGGGGCTGGGTCCTTCCTTAGGCAGAATCTGGAAAGGAGCAAGAATGTACTGAGCCGTGGGCTCGTTCGGGTCTTGCAAGATCTGTCGCAGAGCATCGAACTGCTTCCTCTGGCCAGGAGATATTTCACCACCATTATGGGCGTCGAGTATCTGTAGCAGCTGCGCACGTTCGTCGGGAGGGGAATCGAGACAGGGCATGAATGCAGATACGAACGGTACCATACCCAGTGGGCCGGAACCGTCTTTTTGATAAGAGGCCATGGCCGCAGCTGCGACAATAGGGTCACGCGCCATATCACCAGACGGCAATCCATCAGCGACCTCATATCCAAATGAAACGAATCCATGATCCTGGAGATTCTCTCCCACCCCAGGGTTATTTACGACAGTTTTTATGCCATGAGAACGGAGAAGGTCGGCATTTCCAATTCCCGAGAGCTCGAGGATATGAGGAGTGTGCGTTGCTCCCGCAGCTAAAACGACCTCTTTTTTAACGGGAATCTTGATTGTGTTGCCATCTTTTTTTACTTGGACGGCAGTCGCCACAACGAGACCTTCTCTCTCTTCGAAAATGAGCTTCTCCACCAGCGCTCCGGTCACAACTCGCAGGTTGGGACGGCTTTGTACCGAGTCCCCAAAGTATGCGACACCGGCATGGCTCCTTGTGTGGGTAATCGGGTCCACGGCACCGAGACTGACGAAAGGCCCTGTTCCAGCACCTTTGATCGTATCTTCAATCTGTGAGTATCCCAACGCTTTGAAGGTCTCGAGCCAAGCCCCATGATACGGCATGTACTGGTCCCCAAAGGAGACCTGGACTGGGCCGTCGCTGCCCTGGTCCTCTAGGTCGAATTTCATCCCCTGGAAAAACTGACGAATCTCGCCAGATGGCGCCGTTGCCTTGTGAAACTTTTGGATATAGGGCGACAAGCCGTCCCATCCCCAGTCGGGGTTTCCCAGCTGTTCCCATGCATCCATTCCCACCTTCGAAGGGTAGATCACCATTCCTAAATTGATGGCTGACGAACCACCCAACGTTCGTCCCTGGGATGCGAGTATCTGGCGGCCATTGAGCTGCTCCTATATCGTTACACAGAGCTGTCGTCAGCGCAGACCCTCGCCAAGTTGCGATGAAGCAGAGACTCACTTGCGAACTTGACCTGAAGTTCCAGTCGAAGTCGGGATCCTCAAATGTTGCTATTCCCAGCCCAGGAACCATCAGACGAGGATCATTGAGGCGGTTTGTGCCGGCCTCCAGCACGAGAACCTGTACATTGGGGTCTTCTGTTAGTCGGTTCGCGACAACAAGGCCGGACGTTCCTCCTCCAACAACGATGAAATCGAAGACAACATCTTCCACTCCGGCCGCCGACTCGGTATCGATGGGAGCCATGATTCACGAACGCTTTGATTTCAGAACAGTAGAGATACTTACATTGTAAGGTCCGCAGGAATGAGCTTACATATTATTTAATGGGAATTCAGCTGACGCCCGTGATACCCCTCCTTCACGAGTGTAACTCGTATGCAGGGAGTACGGGCCCACTTATGCACACTAATCTTAATAGCTGCACTTATCCAACATCCAACAACCCATAATATATTCAAACCTTTCATAGGCTGTTGAATTGTTGGAATGTACAATGTGAGAAATGCTCCGAGGCCATGGGCTGGGGTAACAGATCATGTATTGTTAAAGCTTTTTCTCTGTTGCTGCTTCTCTATGTTTTTTTATTTGACGACTATGAATCTCATCGATTATTCTCATTCTGAACGGCCTCGAAATAAGAATTTTCCCAATTCCTTAAGCGCCCAACGCAATGGGCCAATACAGCCTGGGAGCCAAAGATGGCAGGTCCATCGTCGTCATCATGGTGGTTCTTGGAGTAGTCTCCATGGCGTCTGTGGCGTTGCGCATTGTGTCGAGGATGAGAGACCTGAGTCTGGGCCTAGACGACTATTTCATTATGTTAGCAATGGTAGGTCATGTTCTCATCGATTACGTGCGGGCAGCGACTCATGAAAAAATAGTGTTTTGTGATTGCATCAACAGCGTTGGTTATTACGAGTATGCTCCCCCCCTTATGGACTGCAGATTCATTGAATAACCGTCTTGGCCCGTTTTACAGTGGCCACTCAGGGAGGCGTCGGAATGCCTGCAGCAGAAGTAGACTTCGAAGATATTAAATACAATCTAAAGGTAAGAGCAACTTTATTCCCATGGTTCAACGAAATATGTCCTAATTAGAATTGCACGTTTACAGATTATCATCCCTTGCCAGGTACTTTATGGCGTCTGCCTCGCCCTCGTCAAATCATCCATGATGGTACTCTATTACAGGCTCTTTGGAAGCAAGGACAGCTTCAGGATAGCTATTTGCGTCACAGGGATAATAGTTTGAGGCTGGGCGATAAGCATCGTACTTGAGTCGTTTCTGCTGTGCAGGCCTGTCGAGTTCAATTGGAATCCAACCCTTCCTGGGGAGAAGTGTGGGAATCGGAATGTAGCCTTTGTTATGGCCGGCGTCCTGAACATGGTTGACGGATCTCATGGTCATGGCCATACCGCTACCGTACATCTGGCAGCTGCAGCTCCCTCTGGGGCGGAAAATCGGGTTGACGTTCGTCTTCTGTCTGGGTCTCTTGTAAGTTCAACCTTTCACAGCGCTCTCTGCATCGGTCGGTGCTAATATCCTATGTCACGACCTATAGCGTTAGTGCAGTTAGCATAATCCGTGTCATGAGTCTCCTCAGTATCGACTTCAACAACGTCACATCTACCCTGCCAACACCACTAATGTGAAGCATCGTTGAGCAACAACTCGCTATCGTGTTTGCCAATCTACCGCTGTTGCGACATGTCTTCGCTGCCGTCTTACCAACAAAATGGCTCAGCTCGTCCCGGAACAAGAGACGTAGCGGTTTTGCCACCATCCAGGGGAATAATAGTTCGCAACAGAAGCACAGTTTCACGCTGGGGAACCTTGGCGTCAAGAAGAGTGATGTCTCTTCGGAAGCCCCATACTCATTATGGGAGTATTCTATGGCCGGTTCAAGGGGGGTATTTATCATTTCAGCCTTTGGATATACCCAATCCATCTGGCTTGCATTTTTTACCGAGGTAAAGCCATGGTTTATTTAGCAAACAAAACATATTCTCAACTGTTCGACAGATTACAGAGCCAGGACATTTTCATCGATCATTACAAGCAGGGTAAACCTCGATATATTCTGGTTATACGACAGTCTCGCAACCTACGTAAACATCTGAGGACATTTCTACGAGCTCCATTCAGAGCTCTCATACCCATCAACCAGCGCCACATACTCCTCCCCCGCAGCAACCCACCCCTTAATTCCGCCCGTAAGCGTACAACTCTCCATATCGCCTTCCTTACCCTGCTCCTTAATATAATCCTGGAACCACCCCGCTGCACGTCCTCCACGACCAAGCGACGAACCTGCCGATTATCAGTTTCCAAGATCCCCTCCGCACCAAATCATGAGAGGAACTCACCGCAATACCAGACAATCGTCTTAACACCCGCCGCTGAGAAGAGGTTGAAGAGTTGCGGAATGTTAGGGTAGAGAGACTGCGCTGGGAGGTTGATGGATCCGCGTATAGTTCCGCCCTGTCTTTGTCAACTCTGCCCAAAATTATCACACCCGCCAACGATGTAGCACTCTCATCTCCATGGGTTATCCAGCAAAAACATAACATACCTTATAATCGTTTCTCCGCAGGTCAACGAGGACAAAATCTTTCCCAGGTACTTTATCCCCAGTTAACCAGTCGCGCATCTGCTCCCGCGACACAGGCGTCGCAACGGACTTGGGCGACGGGAAGGCAGCATGCCAGGGCTGTTCCTCTGCCAGAGGGGCCGGGGTGGTGGTGCTTGCCATGGTTGTTGGGAGGAGGGCCGTAGAGAAAACTATGGGCGGAGACAGTTATAAAAGCTGATAGATGAGAAGCATGAGATTCTACCTACCAGATGCTTATTTACAGCTTCTCACCTTCTTTATAAGCAAGCTTGATGCTGTCGTCGATTTTAAGTGGGTGTCACATGATGCTATAGAGCTTAATTGCTGCGTCGCCCCGCTGTTCTGGTCAGCGAATGTCACTCGATTGTGGTGATTGGCCTGTAGCCGTCGATTTGGCAGATAGTGGGTCCGCGACCCTTTTGAGCTTCGATATTTTGATAACGATATGAGAATAATTGCTTGTGGAGCTCTTATAAGTATTGGAAGATGTCGTACTTGAATATCGTTTATAGGACACCGTCTGGACATTCTTTTGATTCAATTCTTATAAAAACCTTTGATCGAAGTCATGTCGGCCAACGATACTGACCCTGCCAGCCAGGAGGCCACAGGAGGCCACTCGAAACTTGACGAATCGCCCAGCGATAATGAGAAAAATACTCCTTTACCCATCGATCAAGACGCTGAACAGCAACCCACACCAGACTCTGAATGCAGTCGCCGTGTCCCCAAGGAATCAGCATTCAAGAGCCTTGGGCTCCTCGACCGATTCCTAGCAGTCTGGATCTTCCTCGCCATGGCCATCGGCATCATTCTCGGCAACTTCGTCGACAACGTCGGTCCAGCACTGCAAAAGGGAACATTCGTCGGGGTATCCATTCCCATCGGTGCGTATTTACAATCCACACTCCTTTTCTCACGAAGCTAACTTCCTCCAAGCAATCGGCCTGCTCGTAATGATGTACCCCATCCTCTGCAAAGTCCAATTCGAAACCCTCCACCACGTCTTCCGCGAACGCGAAATCTGGATCCAGATCCTCTTCAGCATCCTCCTGAACTGGATCGTTGCTCCTCTCCTCATGGTACCGCCTCCCTCCCAAATCGCCAGACACAGCGACTAACCCCTTTCTTTCCAGCTCTCCCTCTCATGGGCCTTCCTCCCCGACAAGCCCTCCCTTCGCGAGGGTCTTATCCTAGTTGGCATCGCGCGTTGCATAGCAATGGTGCTAATTTGGACGTCCTTGGCCGGTGGCTCAACCTCTTACTGCGCCATCCTCGTAGCCATCAACTCGCTGCTTCAAATGGTACTTTTCGCCCCGCTGGCACTCCTCTACATAACCATCATCAGCCGGGGCTCCGCGTCTCCGATCTCATACTCCACAGCTGCCCAGTCCGTTGCTGTGTTCCTCGGCATCCCTCTCGGCGCAGCGATACTCACGCGCCTTGTTCTCCGACGCGTCTGCGGCGGGGACTGGTACGACCGTGTCTTTGTGCGCTTCATAAGTCCCCTCTCCCTCATCGGCCTCCTCTTCACGATCCTCGTTCTCTTTGCCTCACAAGGACACAACGTCGTCCACCAAATCGTCTCCGTAGTGCGAGTTGCCGCACCGCTAATCGTTTATTTCGCGCTGATCTTCTTCCTCACGCTGTTGGCGTGCTATAAGCTGGGCTTTGGGTACAAGGTGTCAACGACGCAGGCATTTACGGCGGCGAGTAATAACTTCGAGTTGGCGATCGCGGTGGCAGTCGCGGCGTTTGGGGCAGATAGTGAGCAGGCGCTTGCGGCGACGGTGGGGCCGTTGGTTGAGGTCCCGGTGTTGTTGGCGTTGGTGTATGTGGTTAAGTGGGTAGGAAAGAGGAGGGGGTGGAAAGACTGAATAATGTGAGGGGCTGTGTGGGAGATATATGTATGCGATAGATATAGGGTACGGTCATTCGAAGTATGCCGGTACTTAGAGCACCCTATCTTACATGGAATATAGCTTAATCAGGTATTTAGAAACGAATTTACGTAGTATGTTATGAGATATAAATTTTCGATTTGAGTAGATTGTCTCCTTCCAAGTGGTATCTATACACCACCTATCTAAACAACCATGCCTATCCTGTCCGCTCTAATTTTATTATAATTATGCCAACCATCCATGTCTATCCCAAAACCATGTGGTAACCAAATATGTGCCTTAAAAACGTTGTGTATCCGTCGCCAATCGACGGCTGCATGCATATGTACCACAACTCCAAATAAATATCAGGGGTATGTATCGCAGCGCTTAAATAATCTTCATCTTGAACCCCGTCTGGATCCAACGACTCGCCACGAACAACAGCGTCCCAATGACCATGCCCACGCCACAGAACACCTGCACGCCCGTGTACTCCCCGTCCATCCGCGTCAACAGGGCACCGGCGATCGGGTTCCCTGTCAGTCCCGCCAAGGAGATGAGGAAGTACAGAGTGCCCATGCGGACGCCGATCTCGCGGACATCAGAGATCTGAGCAACACACGAGGGTGAGGTGGAGACGAATGCACCGGATGAGAAGCCATAGAAGGCACCGAAGAGGATGATGGGGATCGCGCCGCGGGAGGGCAGCCAGAGCGCCAGCACGAGGATAGCGGAAAGGGCGGAAGTGGCGATGAGGGCGTTGAAGCGGCCATAGCGGTCGGCGATGATTCCGGGGATGATGCGGCCGAAGATGCTTCATGGAGTTAGTATACGCTAAACGAAAAGGGGCAGGGAAACTTACCTGACTGCGTTGACGATGGGAATGAGGTAAACAGCAAGGTTAGGCGACATCCCGTAATGGATTCCTTGGAGGATGATGAAGTTGAAGGGAATGAAAGTGCCAAAGAAGAAGAAGAAGCACCCAAGGCAAAGCAGCAAGTATGCTGGCTCTCCTAGGGGTCTAACAAAGTCCATTATGTGCCTCTCCTTCTTGGTCGGCTTGATATGCGACCTGATGGTTAGGTTGGCAATGACGAGCATGCCGAGGAAGACGAATGCAGTGATGCGCATCGTCCAGGCAAAGCCCACCTTTGGGATCAACTGCGTAACCATAATTGGGAGAACGACGCCACCGAGGGAGGAGCCAGACGCCGCAATTCCGAATGCCGCGGCACGGTTTCGCAGGAACCATGTTGGGAGGACGTTCATGGCTGGGTAGAAGACGGCTGAGGCGCCGATGGCGCTGCAAACTCCCTGCGAGAGGAAGAACTGGTAGTACTCCGACGACAGCGAAACCATCATCAGTCCGAAAACATGGCAGATAGAGCCGAAGAACAGGAGATTGCGAGGCCCATAGCAGTCGAATATGTATCCAAAGAGAGGACCGCCGGCAAACATCAAGAAGACCTCCATCGACGGGATCCATGCGATGGTGCTCGGTGTGTACTCCTTTAGCTGGTGTGACTGGTAGTATTCCTGGAAAATTCCAATGCAGTTGATCCACCCGAAACTGCAGAACATGGCGCACCACGCGCCGAGGACGACAAGCCACGCGGCAGCACCGCCATCAGGGAAGTTCGCGGGGTTCGGTGCGCCGGGTGGCAGAGGGTTGTGTGATGGGACGCGCGCACTTTTCTCGAGGTCTCCGTTCGAAGCTATTGTCACGGCGTCTGTGTCGATTGGCTCGGTCTTAGACTGGACTCGAGCAACGGCGTCGGTGCCAGTCACTGCACCGTTATATACAGGCCCAAGGTCTCCAGCCTCGATGGCCTTGTCGTTGTCCTTCATGGACGATGAAGAAGTGGAAGGTGTTGTGTGTGTAGGTGCCATTGCTGTTGGAGGGGCTAGGTCGTCTGCTGGCCTGTTGGGTTAGAGCTCAAGATGCGGCTCAGATGTCGAGGCACAGCCAAGAAGTTGGTGAGCCTCAAATGATGTTGTTGCGATGGGTATATATATAGTCTGTATGCGCCTCGTGCTTATGGGATGCTTGGGACGGAATGTCGGAGGCTCCACGGATTTTCCGATCAGTCGTCCGCGGCCTGAGTCACTGTCAGCGTTATAGCTTCGGATTTTAGAATGGATTTGTCAGTAGCTCACCTCTCTTGCAGTTCCTGATCCTCTAGGTAGTCTGGAACCAATCTCAGGATCAGCAGGAACGGGGGGATGGCCGTAGGATGTAAAGATTTATTGCGGACATGGTCAACTTTTGACCCCCCTTCGTCGACACAAAGGTCCTAGCTCTTTACCCCAAATTGGCCAAACCCTGCACCCTGTTGGTGGCTTACGATAAATAGCGTAGCATAGCGGCCATAGTCCCGCCTTGTTGGACGCCATAATGGCACAATGGTACTCTGTAGAGACGGACGGCGACGGACTGTGACAGCCTTCCGAGTGGACGAACTCGGGCTCAGCAAGGAGTTAAGGCATGCCAACACCGGGTAGGGAGTAGCGTCGCGTGGATCTGTTGTGGGGAACGTTTGAAGCTGTGCGAGGGCGAATGAGCGTCGATGTCTTGGACGCCAACGTGGGTTTAGCAGGGATTGATCCCTCAGAAGCGGGCAGGTCGGGCTTTCGCTCCCTGGCCTCGCTGCATCCCTCGCTCTTACGGCTTACTGCCGAACACCGAGTCCCGCATCATAGGGGTTTGTCAGCAACAGGCACTAGTGATTAGTTAATTGTGAGTATATCGGATGCAAACTGTATTTATTCTGGATGCCCTAGAACACAATAAATGATTCTGTACAGTATGATATCGTTCCTATAATAAAATGAATACAAATGGTAATAAACTGTTATATTAAATGAAGAAATCGCAAAGAAGATTCTATAAACTTCCTCCTTTGCTATTAACCTTTCGACTTCACATTAACGTCAACCGCCGCACCTATTACATAAGGCTTTTGTTTCAAACAATTCGTTTATCATTATGTAGTATCATTCTCTGTTTGAGAAGAAATCCATTTTTTGATTAGGCTGTTTCACGCAGTCGCGCCATCAATAAGTCTTCAAGTGGCTGCAAGGCGCCAGCCTCATCGTCCGCGCCCTCGCCGCTTGCGATGGGCTTCCCAGCTGTCATGTAGTACCTCTCAGGGGCGGGTACCTTTAGATACGGCATCACTCTATGCCTGTGCGCGGCTCGGAAGAGCTGATTACTGAAGTCAGCTCTCTTCAAAAACAATAACCTGCTTTCACGTACCCTCATTTGACTGATAAGACAGGTGAAGGCTTCATGGACAGCTGGATCGCTATGTGTGCCTACTCGAGACCGGAATGAATGTCTCCCCACAGCACTAGTAAAATATCTCTGTCGAACGGGGATGTATCGTACAGTATCCTCTGTAGATAGATAGCTGGGTAAATCAAGAAATGCATCCAGAACGTGAAACACCAGTACTTGATTGCCTGATAACCCATTATATCGGACATATTGACCAGCAACCTCCCTCCCAACACCCCAGCCTTGGAAGCCTTGGCAGTAGCGAAGCCACAAGTCTTTGGATACCTTGTCAATGGTAATACCCTGATAGAATTCCTGGAATAGCTCGCGGAGGAGCGGTGACATATTGCAGAGATGCCTTGAACAAGTTATAAGATCACCTGCGTCGTACGCCACTATGGACTGAATTATTTCCAAGTATACTGGCAGCGCCTAGCACCCAGTTATTATTCAATATGAAGTGCTATCTGGCGAACATCTCACCTTGACCTCTACCTCATAAAATATTTTGAAGAAGCCCAGCTCCGTGGAGCGTATCTTCTCGGAAACGCCGTTGTTGATCCACAGCGTCCATCTTCCGTTCTTGTCAAAGTTGTGTAAGACGTTGGCAGTGTTGTTACCGCTATCAGCAGTACATCCATAGACACGTTGCAGGAATTTCCAGGGCATATCCAATTCTGATGGAAATTTGACGACGGCTTCCGCTTGCGCATCGCGAACAACGGGAATGGTCGCCCACCTGTACAACAGTTAGTAAAACGTTTATAGTGAGAATTGAGATACACTTCCCGGTAGGCATGTCTAAGCACTGCGACTGTACAATAAAAAGCGTTGCATTGGCAGCGCTTAAATGAACGCCAGCTGCTGGATTCTGCAGAGTTTAGGACCAGTTCAACGTCACGGAGATGAACTCGATCTCTCAGCAGCTCAGCAGCCAAGCTCCGAAATCGCATCCTCCGAGACTTATTTAATTCATCATCCATAGAAATATCCTCCGTCGATAACAATACAGACAGCTTGTTATATATATCCAGAAAAGGCTGAAGTGCTTCCGGCCACTGATCAAAATTTGACATAGGAGGCCACGATCCAGCTCCTTCCTGAACAACCATGTTCCGGAAGGCCAAAACAGTCTGATGCATAGGGTCTAGAGCCTTTAATGAGTTGATGTCATCATAGACATGCCTTTTACCACCAACTTTGCCACGGTCCAACCTAGGAGCAAGATCTTTGTCCAGTTGATGCATCCATTTCCAGAGATTAGTAGAAACCAGGAAAAACAGTGCAAAGATAACTGTGTAAATGTAAATAAATGAAATAATCTCACTCGTTTTCATGGTCGTGAAGAACATCGCTGCGTTTGTAGTGATATTTTGCAGTTTATAGTGCAGAGGGATAGGAAAGGAAGTCCGAGAGAGCCGACGGACTAATGGATCATATACAACACCATCTAAGGGACTGCAAATGCAACACATCCTGCGGTGATGTCTAACTTATCTGTCTTAAATAGGTAATTGAAATGGATTAGTAGACGGAAAATAGATCTGCGGCTTTTCAAAGAGGATATGACTATGCAGGTCTGATAAGCGACTATCTCATTCGCGGACATGGATTCTCTGCTGCCGTGCTGAGACATAACCTTAGTTGTCATTGCTTTACGGATCTGCACGTCGTCGCTTGAATTTCTTAGTATACTCCATGCTAGTGCCTCAAGCTAAGCTATGCTGTCCCGGGACAGCCCGCGATGTTGATCTTGCTCAATCCTCAATCGCAATCCATTTAAATCATTAAGATCTCAACGGCTGTCACTGCTATTTCAATCCTTGGATTTTCGGGGATCTATATCTCAGACATATGGCCTTGTCAGCTAGCTGAAGTGAAACCAATAGCTATCTCGGTTTCACTTCAACCACCGCATAGAATAAAATACGCAGGCTCTGCGGCCGATATAAAACCAGCAATGAGAACCAATTCTTAACACAAATCATATGCTTTTATGTCAGAATACGATAGTGCTTGCATTAGCAGAGCCGTCCGTTGCCAGTTAAAAAATCCTCTGCATTATATCATCCTCTCACAATAGCCTGTTATAGAGATCTTCTGCGCTACGTTGCATCATCTGGATACAAGTGTAACCATCCTGAAGCTTGAAAATTTTCATATAAGACATCAAGGGTACTAGGCGACTAGCATGTGGCATTTCAGTTGAGCTCCTCCCGACGCTCAGAGACAGCTATGCGGTTGCTCTGGCTTGTACTACTCCATATTATGTCTCTTGTTTTGTAGCAGTGCAATCGTAGTGTCTAGTCTGTTGCGCTGTCCTACCCTTTCTTCTTGTCCAGTAGTACAAGCGACAAGACACGGAAAATGGCCGGGAAACGTACTACTTCAGAGTTATGGTAGTGCAAATGAACCGTAAACTGAAAACAGTCAGAGGCCGCGTTGGTTAGGATGAAGAGGGCGCATGTTGAGTTGACTCTTCCTTTCTTCTTGGGCTAGGCGGGACCACATCTCTTCTTCAGCACCAAACCTTTCTGCTTCCCGTAGGTAGTAATTTCTGTCTCTTATAACTCGTATGGAACTTTCTATGGACGTGTATCTCTAGCGGCTGCGTCGGGTTCGATAGAGTTCTGTGTCCATTACTTCTACGAAACGAAAGTGGGAAGATTTACGAGATGTCTCAGTGTTCTGAGCTCGTAACGGCAAGTACGACGACAGGCTTGTCGGTGTTGACGTGTCTCTTATAAGGCTGCTACACCTCGAATATAAATTCGGAGAAGGCTGAGCGAAGCGCAATACACTTTTTGCTCCGTGGTTGTGATCTTGGTCACCCCAATTGTCCCTCTACAGGGAGTATCAGTCCCACACGATGACCAGCAGTGTTGCATACGTAGTGGAAGATGCTGCCTATCCTTTCACCATCCGAGGCATGGACTGGACAAATTACGGTACTTATCGTCCAATGTACCCATCATCAATGTGGGCAACCTGGCTAGGTTATCACAAGCAACATGGTGGTTTGTTGCACGCGGCTCATGATATTGGCTCAGGTGAGACTCATAATACCGTACTCGCAATACAGAGGAGTATAAAATTGCTCATTTCAAGATTAGGATCTGGTATTTCGGCCAACATTCTCTCCCACTATTTTTCGCATGTATACGTCTCAGACCCGGGTGAGGGCAACATTGCGGCTGCGCGGCAACTGCTCAGGCCTGCGTCAAGATTCAGCTTTGCTCAAAAGCCTGGCGAGGCGCGCTGGCTGCAAGAAGAATCCGTTGACTTTGCGTCCATCTGCATAGCCATCCACTGGATGGATGCAGAGCAGGTACTTAGCAACGTAGCCGCCTCCCTGCGACCGGGAGGTACCCTGGCAATTTGCGCTTATAGCTTCTTGGTCAATTTTCCAGACTGTCATAAATTAGAGACTCTCTGGGCAGAGATGATGAGAAACTCAGTGAAGGGATTCGTTGAGCGGGGGTGCTTTGGCGCTGATGAACTGAAGGGCATGCGTAAGTTTCTTGTTGGCCTGGATGGGACGCCAGTCAATGCGGCATTATACACAGACATCAGTCGTCTGCAAGTCAATATGAGGAAGTCTGAAGCCATGCCGTTCTGCTTTGTGCCTCACGATATTTGGGAACTGCCTGAGTCCAAGGTACGGCCAAACGAGGAGGTGCGATATATGCAGGATGAGGAATGGAGGATGGAAGTAGACGTGCCCTGGCTTAAAGGATATTTACATAGCTCGAACATGCCATTTGATGATGAGGTATGGAGTTCGGGTAAATGGGAAGAGCTGGAGCACATAATATCTCATGAATTAGGTGGCAAGGTGGTAGTTGAATGGCCTGTCGCAATGATTCTGGCCACAAAGAACGTCATTGGCTAGATTTAAGATATGGAGATAATTTAACGTCATCCATGAAGTGCGGCTCGCAGAACATCTGTTAGAAAGTACAAGGCGCTATACTAATCTAGGGCACCTTGCGCTAACGTGACTTAAGGAAGCTCGCATTCGATCAAACTTTCCACCTTATTTTTCCAACTCCATACTTTCACGATTTTCAACCCTGCCTGCTCCTCAATCAAATGATGCCACTCCGTCAACGTTCGTTCCTGTGATGAAAGAAGGGCAAGCATCATCATGTCTAACGCCGTAATCTCCCATGGCGCTTTCGATGCGGGCATTATGCTTTCATGCACCAGAATCTTGCTGTATCCCCGTATCATGGCCTTTTTGATATTGGTTAATATACGAACGCAGACATGTTCCGGCCAATCATGGAGAATAGATCCCATATAATACGCTCTTGCCCCTAGCCTAGCTATTAGCTTTTTTTTTTTTTTATATTACGCAGCTTACCTATGACGGGTTGTTCATTATTGAAATTATGTTCCATCCGGACGATAGAAGGATCAAGGTCCTTGATTTGTTGAATCACCGAGGGTAAGTCCTGTAAGATAAGCTTTCCAGGAAAATATGGGTAGTAGGTCTTGAACTTGACAAGATTGTGGCCAATGTTGCCGCCAATGTCGACTAGAAACGGTGCTTCAGAATCATCTATGGCGCCATCGATGAGGTGTTCCTGAACAGGGAATAGGTCGGCAGACATCCATGGCTTTCGACCCATCTGATAGCATATCATGAGGTCGTTAAACTGAGCTCCACACCCTTCACTTTGTAGCCATGTAAAAAGATCCATGTTAGTTTTGTAAGCATGCATCAGGGAAGTATCGCCCTCATCGGTAGGATTCTGCCAATTTCTGTCTTGCGAATATTTATGAAACTTCATAGAGGCAGCAGAGCAGCTCGCCGCACTACAGTAGATCGTATTAACGTAGCTTGAGACAACCTGAGGGATTGTGGTTGTTAATGAACCTACGCAGCAATATATCCGCTCGAAATATATGGATGGCTCAGTGAGAGAGAGTATTGAGTTGGCTTGTAGGTCCCGTCGGCGGTTTCGTCAACAAAACCCATTGCACCAAGATGCTGCATGATACGCTCTATATATCTATTAACAGACTTCCTTAGGCAATAGGAGTCTAACCTACGAAGTAAGGTCTCGTCAACATTGAGTGACTGTGCCAGATTGGTCACCCGCTGATCCTGCGCGCCGTTCTTAGCCATCAATGTCCATAAGCCGGTCGCGATGCCATAATTGACTGCAGCAATATAGCTGGTCTAAAAGCTCGAGTTAGAGGGTTTATACCATTTGTTAAAAAACTGTATGCGTACCTGCGCCCAACAATGTCGAAGCATTATTTCCCGAGGCGTTTCTAGTGCTTGAGCAAGTTGCAGACACTTCGCAACGACGGACGAGCGGTCGAACTGGCTGTCAGCCAGCAGTGCTCCGACATCTTGACTGATGGAGCTAGCTAACCCGATAAGATCTATGTTTCCATGGTCAAAGGTAACTAGTGACTGATCTGTAACGGTGGGCATGGTGTTCGACATAAGATACCAATTTCTCTGGTGATGGCTTACCAGTGCTCAAGTCTTTCAAAATTACGACTACCTTCCGAATATGTGATCGTTAAGTATGAAGATAGTTCTGGGTATAGAATACAGAATAACACTTATACCGTATAATCTTTGTACTAGAAATGTGTGGTTTCACAGCACACTCGTAAGGGCAATGCCTCTGTAACAACGGTATGTTAGTTGCGGTCTCAGGTGAGTCGTTTGTCTGGCGCGTTGCGGCCATCAGCTGCTCTCTCAATTGCTTTAGCTCTGGGCTACCTCAAGAACTAGCGTTCCCCGTTCTGTGCGCGGAACCAAGCCGCCGGTCCAGTATCCCCAATCGGCAATATTCTTCAAGTTGGGGTTGACCGTCCGATTCTTCAAGTACGTTGTGCAAAGTAGACCTTGCCGTCCACTTGCATCAATAAGATAGCGAATGACACCGTGCCAGATGTGCCGTCCTGGCGAGTCCAGGTTTCAGACACTGGTTTGCCCATATTTTTCTCTACGTGCCTATTACTGCCATTGATAGTCGCTACGCCATTGGCTTCGACAAACTGAATGGCCATTACCTTGGTTTCGTCAAAGATATGTGCGCCACAGGCACCTGCGTGCCGGAAGAGCATGTCATCTGCTTCAGATCGCACTACATTCCAAGCGTAGCCATTCTCATTCGCAGCAATAAAGTCGGTGTCTGAATTCGTCTAAGCAGAAGTTCGACGGATGGCATACGCAGAATTGTTACTTACAAGCCTCTGGCTGTGAGCGATTAAATTGGAAAGCGGCACCATTCTATACGAGACGTGAGCGGGAGAGCACGCAGTGGGTAGGTACAATACCTTTCGGGTGAACTCATGCTCGTTAAACTTGCCGTAAAAGTCAATTAATTCCAGAAAGTATCGCATCGAAGGAAGCATGCTCTCCCCAATATGATACCTTCGTTTAACTTAGTTAATTGTAAGTCATATTTTTCATACCTTGGAAACTTGTCCGCTTCAAGTAAGACCACTTCATAGCCCTCTCTCGCAAGAGCAGCAGCGGCAAAGGAGCCAGCGGGGCCGCCTCCGATAACCAGTACCGTGCACTTGGTGGGAACTGCCATGACCGTAAGACTTAGAATAGATTTATCGGTGGTGTTTGAAAATAAATCACACAGTAGACCAATAATATCTGCTTTATAAGTCTGGGTAGGGCGGCCACACAGAGATTTATACTTGAATTGTATGTTGGCTTATCCCTATTTAAGCTGCAGATATACGCTGGCATGCATTAACCTTGCAAAAGCGCCGAGCACCATTCGTGATACTTAGCTATGTCGGCATCAATAAGCGGCCAGATTTGTTGTAGGTCATGTCGAGTAACCAGGTTCACTTCAGCTTGCAAAGCTTGCAAAGCTGAAGTGAACCTGGTTACTCGACATGACCCAAAATGTACACCGCTGTGGCCGTTATCTACCCAGTCCCGCGACAGGAATTCCGCCTCTTACTGTACTATACCGAGCTTAATATCATGATTGTGTGACCTCCTAATGGCCTCTTGTGAACGGCAGACTCTACT
>LNAR01001912.1:0-23628 GCA_001630585.1 Pseudogymnoascus sp. BL549 | reverse complement strand
GGCTTTCACTTGCGGCCGCGCAGGCCCGTTTCGGCAGTCGTGTCGAGATGCTGCTCGCAGGCGCGCGTCGCGAACGAAACGAAACGAAAACGCCGCACTATTCCGCGATCGCTGTTTCCCCTCCCCCTTCGCGCCCCCTTTTTCCCTTCACCCGGGGCCTTCTCCCCTCCTTCCTCCATTTCCCTCCCCTCTCCTCATCGGTCCGTTCAACAAGTGTGTGCGCTGTTGTGCATAACAAAGTCGGGGACAGAGCACAGTTACAGACCAAGCTCGCCCACGTACTTTCGTGGGTACCCAACCTTTGTTCCGCACGTATCGACGGCCTCTTCGGGTCAAGCGCTGCTTCATTGCCCGCCTCTAGTGCGCTTTCGATGGGGGCTAGGAACGCGGTGGCTGGGGGACTGTGCTGAAAATGGCGGAATTAGCAACGACGCTGCCCACCCCCCCTGTGTCAATCGTGGAGAGTAGATGCAAAGTATAATGTCCGGCGGCCCCTCCGCACATACGCGATAGAAAGGTACTGTACCTCTTGAAGATCCGCACATAATACAGTAATAATGGCGAGGCGGCTAGGGGCTATTGGACTTTGTAGTCACACAGTACAAATCCAGACAAGCACGGAGGAGGAGGTACTTGAGATACTTGCTCTCCATCCCAAGGAGGTTTACCGCGAACATTTGCCGGTTGCCATTGGAGCAGCAAGCAGCGAGCAGCATCGTCAAGAAGCTTCGTCGCGCTGTCCCCTGTGTCCCATCTTCAATCCCCCTTGAGAGGAAGCCGCTCTTAGCACATGCGCTGGCAGATCGTGGCCATAGCACCTTAGCTCTTCGGTGGCGGCGCTGGTCGAATCTGGAGACCGTGCTGGGCTCCGGCGCGCAGATCAGAACTTAGCCAGAATGTCAACTGCCCTACCAGCGCCAGCACTACTCAGCACTACTATAGTACTGTACCCAGCTACCAGTCTGGGCACCACTGGTGCTGCCGCTGGTGCTGGTGCTGCCGCGCCTGGTGGTTGCCACTACGGAGTACAGCACTAAGGGTTACTCTCCGATGGTCGCATTTTGCGGAGGGTAAGCACTGTACCGCCTGCAGTCTGACACACCAACAATAAATAAGATGCACGCTAATGGGTTCGGCGGATGCAACTAGGCACCGCGTGGCTTCGTTTTGGTGTGGGATGACGAAGGGATGCAATGCAGATGGGCTGCTAATCGCATGTGGCGTAGCCAGTGGGGAATTGGGCAAGCCTGAGCAAAGCATGACGCTCGCAGGCAGGTCGGAGGACGATGCCCTTGGAAAATGCCTGTGGCGGGGAGCTCCGACGAGAGCTGCTCCACGGAGTAAGTAGGCGACGGGGCCAGCATTACTTCCCCCTTTTTAGATATTGTATATTGTATTTGTATCATGAATGCAGGCTGCAAAACAATCTCATCTCGGTGCGCAATGATTATGATGCACCCAGCAGACCGCCGTCGTCGTCAGCGCGGGCAAGGGAAAGGCGCACAGAGGGCCGTGATGCCGGGGGGTGGCAGGACCTTTCAAGCACGTGAGCCAAAGCGGCAGGTGAGATAATGCATCGTGTGCCTCCGCAACGAAGCAACTGAGTAGTAATATCCCTGGCAGAGCTGGTAAAATGCGTGCAGAAACGGGAGGAGACGAGGTCTGAAGGCCTGTCGCCACGACGTGGTGGCTGGGGTGGCTTGCGCAGTGCCCCTCCCCCAGGCTCCCTTTCTCTTTGCTCCCTGGCTCCCTGGCTCCCTGGGGCTTGTCGGTGGGGGAAAAAGGGCCTTTCTCCCCTCCCTGAGAACTGTGGTAACGGACGTGCTTTTTTCCCGTTTCCCAAGAAATCCCCAATCCCACGTCGCATGTGCTTTGAGTGCGGCAAGGATCTTCGACGCGTCGGAGAATCTGCGGATTCATTAATGTCCAGTGGTCATGACTCGGCGGCTCCACCCAATACAGAAACTGTATTCATTCGTTACAGCACCGATACTACGAACGCGAGCGAGAGCGAGTACGACTGAACGCGGCAGGGAGCCTCGGTTGTGTAAGTTTTTCGAGCGGTGCGCCAGTATGGACCTCGAAAAATGTAAGCAGGGTAGCTGGAGTACCCTTCCCAGCCAAGACCATGTACCGCGCTGGTACAGTACTATAGCGCTATGTACTGTACGGGGTATGACCTTGTACTGTCAGTGTTCCAGTGTCTGTTAGCATGTGGATGTGGATGTGGATGAGCAGATGGGAACGGTCTCTGACAGTCGAATTACCTTAAAGTGGCGGTGAAGCCGATTCGCATCCGCCACAGCCGTTCATAAAATGCAAATCGCTTCTGACTCGAGCGAGACGAGCGAGACGAGCCAAAGACGATCCCAGATGTGCGTCTGGATCTACTCGAGTCGCTCTCCCCCTCCGCTGTTGCCCCTCCTGTCTCGTCCGAGAGGGAGATGGCGATGAACCAAAGGAGATAATGCACCGCTCACGTAACTCGCCTGTGCCGCTCGTGAGGTTGAATCCTGTGGCGTCGCTGTCGTTTGTTCCTCAAACTAATTCCCACCTTCTATAGTAAGTAGTATAGTACCATGCTGATGCTGGGTCTGCCCCATGCCATGCCCAGATGCCCATGTCAATGCGTGTTCTGTACGGAGTACCCTGCCCCTCGCTCCTTCCCCCCACTCATAACCCCCACCCTCCGCGACGAGGGAGCGGCTTGAAGAAATGAGCAAGAGATTTGAACGGCAAGCCCGGCAAACACGGCAGACACACGTATCTCTTACGTTTGCCGATCTGTCCTTCCTGTCAAGGCAATTCCGAACTCGTGCGAGACGGAAGGAGAAGTGAGGGGAGTGGGCGGGCGCGCCCTCGTTAATTTTTCGTCAAGCGCGTTGGACGAGAGAGAAAAAAAATGGGAGGGCAAAACACTGTATATATTTACATATATATATAGATATGTTGGGGAAAAGAAGGCTGCAAGCTGTCAGCGGGCTGGAGTCATTATAACCTCTTCGCCCTAAAACATCACTGGCAGAAGCGACTAGCTAGGGAGAAAGGGGAGATAGCCTCTCCCACCGGCTTGGTAGCGGCCACGGAATCTAGATAGATAGTAGTAGTGCTCTAAAATGATGCCCGCCATGCCATGCGACCATGCGACGCTGGGGAAGATCTTTGTATCCTCACTATAATCAGTGCTAGTCCACCGGTGGACGGTACTACCAGGTGTACATCGTACATCCCATACACATACTGTATACAATAGTGTACCCTACAACCCGTCAACATGCAGAGCAACAACACCAATTTAGTGCAGACAACCAGGCAAGCACCATCTCGGCAAGGTAGTGGCACTGGCGCTGGTAGCTGGTGCATCGACGACGAACGGATTGCCATTACTGTAGTACAAGAATGATGCTCTCCATGCTTTAGCACCAGGGGACCAACGCGCCACTGCGCAAGGGACCTGGCTGATCTGGGGAAACCTGGACTGAGAAAAATAAATGATGCTGCGCTAGAATCTAGAGTTTGGTTATTTATTATTTTGGATCACTCGTATTTTACTTATTTTATTTAGAATATTCGAAATATTTGAAATCATATATTTATTTGAATTCTTCTACAGCGAAGCTCATGCAATCTAGGTCTTCTTGCGGCTATGTAAATGCTCCACAAACTGACGAACGAGCAGTAGTCATCCTAGTCGGATCGAAGAGAAGCCTCCAGATGCAACCTACGGATGTAATGCCTCATACACATCCCCTTCTATAATACTGTAAAATAAGGAAATCACCATGCTTTTATCCCCAGATATACGAACACAACAACCCCCCCAAAGCAATCTATCTCGCCTAACCATGTGCATGAACGCCAAAACAACCCATATCAAATGCGCAAAATTAATCGTCGACTGTAGACAGCCGGTCTCGCGAGTTTAGCTGCATGGATGCAACATCGACATCTACCAACGCCGGCTCCCACCTAGGGGGGCGGCATTAGAAGAGGTAAAGCCACCTACCAACGACGGCCTTCGTTAGTCCCATCAGCGATGGAACGAAAGGGGACAGGAATTTGACTTACCACCACGTCCACCACCGCGGCCTCCACGGTATCCACCTCCGTAGCGGCCACCACCACCGCCACCGCCATAGCGGGTCATCTCAATGAGACGGGGGTCAATTTGCTGCTTAGCCTCAGTGAGAACATTTACGAGATCACGAGCCTGCTTTTGGTCTATATATGTGTCAGTGAAGGTTCCATGAGAGCATCTGGGATTTGGGGACTCACTGTCAGTGGTGAAGAGGGTAATTGCGGTTCCCAATTGGCCGGCACGTCCAGTTCGGCCGATACGATGGATGTAATCCTCGGAGTTGTTTGGGTAATCATAGTTGAACACATGAGTAATGTTGCGGACATCTTTGTACATTGGTTAGCAACAGCAATCATATGGTATAGCAATGTTCCAGAGTCGACAAGTGACGCTGCATGTGGACATGCATCCAATACTCTCTCTGCGTCAAGATTTCAGCTGCAAATTGCGATTCTGTACCGGGGCGGTTGATTCACACATCCTGGTCCTCTGGACTGGGACTCTTGGAGACAGGGCTTGATCGGAGTCAAGAAATGCCAATTCCGCCTATGTATCCTCACGATACATAGTAAACGAAACTACTAGTGTAGCAGAAGAAATGCTGCACCACAGATCCAAGCTTCCCCTTGAGAGAGAACCGTGAGAAGAAAAATGCCCTGGTAAGGTTACGCAATATGAAAAGCACCGGAGCGTTGAGAGTATAGCACCATTGAGATGGACTGGTCATTGCATAGGGGGTAGGGGAGGATGGGGGGTCGGTTGGGGAGGGGGTTCTAATCATACCAATACCACGCGAAGCTACATCAGTAGCAACCATGATGGGGCTCTTGCCAGTCTTGAACTCGTTCAGGACCCAATCTCTCTCGTTTTGCTGCTTGTCTCCGTGGATGGCTATGTAACCGTTAGTAAGAGATGATACAACACGAATGATTTAACTTACAGAGTGCTGGCCAACCGTCCTGGCGAAGGAATCGTGTGATATCGTCAGCAACACGCTTAGTACCGGTGAAAATCAGAATCTTGTTCTCCTTGTTCTCCATAATCTTCTCGAGATGCTTGGTCATCTTATCGCGCTTCTCAAACTCGGACACAACCTCGACGATTTGAGTAATGCGGTGGTTGGCAGAGAGTTCGAGAGAACCAATGTTGACCTGGATGAAGTCGTTCAAGTAATCGGACGCAAGAGCGCGGACCTCCTTTGGCCATGTTGCGGACCACATGCAAGTCTGTCTGTCGGGTCTGATTTGACCAAGGATCTTGCGAATTTGTGGCTCGAAACCCATGTCCAACATGCGATCAGCCTCGTCAAGAACAAGGTAGGTGACACGGCGGAGGTTAGTCTTGCCAGACTCGAGCATATCGATAAGGCGACCTGGGGTAGCAATGCAAACCTCGACACCCTTGGCGAGGTCGCGGATTTGTCCACCCTTGGGCACACCACCGTACACGCAAGTGTTGCGGATGCGAGAAGACTTTCCAAACTTGGTGATCTCTTGCTGAATCTGGACAGCAAGCTCACGGGTTGGCGCAAGGACGAGAACGATGGGGCCATCACCAGGTGCCAACAGAGGCTGGGCGTTGATGTGAACGATGGCGGGCAAACAGTATGTAAGAGTCTTTCCCGAACCGGTCTCGGCAATACCAACGACATCACGTCCAGAGAGGGCCATGGGCCAACCCTGCGATTGAATGGCGGTAGGGGCAGGGAAACCCTGAGCCTTAACCTCGCTCATAACGTATGCGGGGAAGCCAGCCTCGTCGAAGGTCTCGACTGGCTTGGGAACGTTGGTTCCGGTGACAGCGATGTTGTGGAGAGCTCTGAACTTGGCAACATCGGCCTCAGGGCGGCTAGCCACTTGAGGATCCTCCTTGTAGAAAGACTTCTCGAATTTTGGCATGGTATCAAGATCTGAAGAGTTATGTTAGCAACGAATCGAATAGAAGTAGATATGTACTTACCCCAACTTTGCTTCTGGAGACCATCACCAAGGTTTGACATGCGGTCACCGCCACCACCGCCAAAACCGCCGCCGCGACCACCGCCGCCGTATCCACCACCACCACCGCCATATCCGCCACCTCCGGAGTAACCACCGCCGCCGCCCATACCACCACCTCCTCCGTAGCCACCACCACCACCGCCGTAGCCGCCGCCGCCGCCACTGTAGGAAGTTAGCAGTTGTCCCAGTATATTTTATGAAATGTGACAGGAGTCATTCGTGTTTTGCACCCTGTGCCACAGCTCCATCTTTGAGGTCCAGACAAGGCTGGCCAAGGAGCCATGGAGCAGGATGAAAACCAGGTGCGTTCAACTTCACAACAATTTCTAGACCATAGGTCTTTCATACCCGTAGGAGTAGCCACTGGAGTAGTTATCGCGGCTTGCATATTTATCGTACCCTGAGTAGCCTCCACCACCACCTCCGCCTCCGCGGCCACCACCGTAAGATCCGCCTCCGTACGACATCTTAGACTCGTTGACGATGAAATGCGAGAGACTCGCGTTCCGAAATGGTATAAATGAAGCTGCTCTGTTGTGATGTTGGGAGCTGCGAGTCGTGTCGATAAGGTGAGAGGGAGTTGTTGATTGTGTTTGATGGAAAGAGTGATGGGGGGGATCCAACTCAAGTAATCAGTTGGGGAGAAAGGAAACAAAAATTATTTTTCGGAAGGGACTACCCTTTTTTGGGCCTAGGCTCGAAGTTTCTACTTTGAAATGTACGTGATCACGTGATATAGTGCAACAAAGATGATAGACCCCATACCATAATTTTATTACGCTACTTTGGTCGCGCCACCCAAAAGTCTTGAGAGGAAAAGAACAACCTGCAAGAGCCGTTGTTGCTCAGGTTATTGGGAGAAACTATAAGTAAATTATAACTTGAGGACGTCCGATAACTTGGGAACTGTTTGGGGGTTTCAAAAACTTGGTCACTCAAAATTAAAAATTAATATGATCGAACATATTTTCTCATTCATTTAATTCCATTAAACAATTCACTTGCTCACACTACGTAGGCCCTGGGCTGTACCACTATGCATAGTTATATTTCCAGCTCCTTATCCTCAAAAGTACAACAGACCTTTCTATTCTACATCGTTTTCTACTTCCCTTCCCCCATGTTCCAAAAACCGGTTTCCATCTTCAACATGTCAGCAACGTCGCCCAAATGTTGCGGAGAGCGGGGACTTACATTAGTTGCATGGATGAATATCTTGACCAATTCCTCCAGCCGACTGGGAGACTGTAGAAGCGCGTGCTTCTCAATAGTTTCTATCACCAATGAGTATGGTTCTGCTTGGCACGAAATCCATCACTTACCAGATCCAACCCTAACGGCTTCAGCAAAATCATCGGCCACGTAATTCTCTATCCATTTCCAATAAATGTTGCCTTCACGCTTCGTCAATGGGTCATCGTACAGTCTCCGAGCAATAACGCCATAACCAATCAGACATGGCGCCATTGCAATCTGAAGTGCGAACCAGTCCTCTGAGTGGCCTACGTCGAGAACATATCTGCCAAACATTAGTGCCAGAATATTTGGTTAAAAATGATTAATTACCTCGTGTATGCAGTACAAGCTTCCATAGACCATTAGCTATGCGTGTATATGTTGCCGAATAGCAGGTACTCACCTTCATCTTCTTCCGTGGCAAGGATTTGCTCCTTGGAGACGCCAAATGCCTCGCAATACTCGACATGTAGATTCATTTCATGAATAATATGCGTAACAACCTTGGCCGACTTTTATCCAGGTTAGAAAAATGATAGTTATACTTGTCACATAACTAAACGTACCGCGGCAATTTCATCCAATGTCCGAGCTTTATAACCAGCCAGGGCTGTTGCTCTGGCATATTGAACCTGGGGATGGTGAGCAAATCAAGCCAAAGACCTCTGATGCTGCTTACTAGGTATAGGTAGTCTTGAATTAAATAGTTCTTAAATGATTCGATAGGGAGTGTGCCGTCGGCAAGACGCTCCAAAAAGCGATGCTCCGTATGTTTTTTCCATGCCTCTTTGACATCGGGCCTGTCAAGAAGGTACTCTATGAACCGACCCCTATAAAGGTGAGTAGCTGTACAATGTCTGGAAGGGGGCCCACGAACGGTGCAAATGGCAGGGTGTAAACCGAATGAAAATGGTTTATAGGGCCGTTTCCAGCCCCAATATCCTCTGCGGTCCTGATACCCACCTCAATATACCTGCAGGCAGTTTTCACTGCCCTGTTCATATCGAAACCGTTTGCAATATTGGAGGCAATTGCCGCTAACGGAGTTAGAATATATCTGGGATATAAAAATAAAGGGTGTATAGACTCACAGGCCAAAGAGCAGCCAGTACCGTGGGTATTTTTTGATTTTTGATAAACACTGTCGATGCGAACGTATGCGCCGGCGCCATACAACACATCAACTACCATTTTTTTCTCTGATTCCTCTGAGGCCATGATACCATTGCTCTGAAGCGGCAAGTGGCCACCTTTAAGGAGAACAAAGTCTGGACCGAGAGACTGAACAGTCTTTGCTATATTTACCAGGTCGTCCACAGATGTTGGGGCCTCAGCATGTATTCCCGCATTACTGAGTAAGAGCATTGCCTCTGGTACATTTGGCGTAAGAATTGTTGCCAGGGGTAGCAGCTGCTCCCTCATTACTTTAATGGCATCCTCATGCAGGAGGTGAGAGCCGCTGGTCGACACCATTACCTTACTGTAGTCAGAAATATTGTACCGCTGCACGGGGGGAGACTCATACAGGATCAACAACGGTGTTCTTAACCTTATGTCGACGAAGAGCATCAGCTACAACCAGAACCGTTTCCGCAGAAGCCAGCATCCCTGCCAATTATTAATTATTGCCCTTCTCACAGCTACTGAAAGAACACAGTGTGCCTCCCAGGTAATTACCTATTTTCACGACATCAACTGGAATATCATCAAGGCATGCGTCGATTTGCTTGCGCACAAAATCCGAAGGTGTCACATGAATACCAAAAACGCCTGTGGTATTTTGAGCAGTGAGAGCGGCCGTAGCAGTCATGGCATAACATCCATGGGCTGCAATGACTTTCTGGTCGGCCTCAAGTCCACTAGATTGATTGTAAGCATTTGTCGTCCATTTCCAGTGTAGATCTGCCGCAAGACTTACGCCCCGCCAGAGCTATCCGACCCGGCAATCACCAGAACTCGTCCTTGAGCCATTTTGGGTGGAAGATTTACAGATCCTGTCTATCACGTAGTGGCATGACGGACGACTTAAATCGTTGGGGTGGAGGATTTAGTTAGGTCAATAATTGACTGACTGGCGGGGTGGAGGGTCCACCATATGCAGACAACATGTATAGTGGGGTCAAGTCCCATTAGTCACACAAACCAGCCATAACATAAGAGCAATAATCAAACTCCAAACCAACCGCATTGGCAAAGTCGAGATTGCCCAGTCTTTTGGATATTGAACTCCTAACAAGAAATAGAGTACACGAGACCATCTTCATTATACTCTACAACCGAAGCAACCTTACCCCACTTGCACATAACAGATACTCTGGTCGTCCTTGAAATAGAATGCACTTGAATTTTACCCCAAATGCAGAGTATACACGCCAGTTTGAACGCTATCGATAATACAGAACGATACGTGCGGACGGAGTGGGCAACATATATTGTCCCCAAACTCCCATTGAATGTGGCCTGTAAACTGTACACTGGCGGCAGGATTCGTGTTTATCAGTCAGATTCCGAATCGAAATCGGATTCCACCTCCCTGTATTGGACGAAAGAGAATCGCCCATTGACCTCATTTTCGATTGTCTCCTTAATTATTGCCTGTTCGCGAGGGCTCAGCCGGCTCTCAGCAGTGGCGTTCATGATATACAAGTGAAGGCCATAATTAGTATGCCGTAGATTAGATATATACGCCATTATCCCAGCAAACGTGAAAGTCGTCATGGCGTGAAATGATAGGCTTCGAAGTTGGTGTAGCAGTGAGACAGCCTCCCAAACCTCATCACCCACAGTAGTGCCACTGATTGATAGATCCTCAAGCTATTGGATATATATGTTAGTAAGAAAAAGAGAAGGCCATTATATAAATAGCATGATAATGAAAGTTTGGCCGAATCATAGGCCAACGCAACGCACTTACCTTCCGTAGTGAACTTGCGAGGAGTTCGATATGAACGCTTTCGAAGTTATTGGAAGTGTCAAGTAGGTTAAGGTATCGAAGCTTCCCCAGCATGCAGATCGAAGAGACAAGGACCTCGATATCTTCAAAGGTGTCGTCGTCGTCGTCTTCCTCTGTTTCTGCTCTGAGCTCCAAAGACTCCAATTCGGTTTGATTGGATAGAGATACATGGAGACTTTTGTTATTAACAAAAGTATAACCTGTAAGGGTGATGCTATTCAATCGTATGTCGTTGTTCTCACAGAGGGCTCTCATAATTGCGGGACCGTCCACAAACCTATTAAGGCGAATAGTTTTCAGCTGTATGCATCTAGTAACCCAGGCGGCCAACTCGAGGAAACTATCATTTGCTGTCAATTCTAGATTGATGCGGCCTTCGGCGTCATCCAAGTCAAGATTTTGGAGTGCGGTGAGACCTTTGAGCACGGAGAGAGACCTGATTGCCGGAGCTTTTAAACTGCCAAGGGCAAGGTCGACGAGTGACTCCCGGTGCTGGTTTAGCGCCTGGAACGTTTCCCCGGCAATATCATTATAACTGAATACGCGAAGAGATTTCAACGTGTTCGTAGGCAAAGCGTCCAGGAAACTTGCCAAATTAACATCAACTTTGTCTCCATGACAAGAGTAGATACTCAGGTTCTTGAAATTTTGGCAGTGTTTCCTTATAACCTCGCCGACATATCCATTAAGAACAGTGCCATCCCATAAAGATATGGATTCGAGCCTCGGGAGTCGTCCAATCCATGTAGGAACCGCAACCGGATCTATTCCCCCGGAAAGGTCAATGGCATCCAGTGCCGCCGTGGTACCTAGCAAGCTGGCCGAGTCTCCAACGAATTTGGATATGGAATCTCCCACCGAATTTATGATAGGAGGGATATTAATTCGCTTTCGCTCCCTCTCTTTGCTCCTCAGGTTTCTGGTATTAATTTGCGTCTCACTGAGGGGCTGGAGCGACGAGAAGAACATATCTTGAAAATTGTCCCGAAAAATATCATCCTCAAGAAGGTCAACCAAGTTCCGAAGATCAAGAGATTGTATATAGAGGCAGTATGGGTAAACAGTCCTCCCAAGACTCGACAAAATAATTGATCTCCACTGTAAGGCCCATTGGGATACTGTCCACTTCTGCTGGGCTACACGTGCTGCAATGCTCGTCTCTTTAAATTCACCTGTTCGAGACATTTCATCTTCATTGCTTTCTCCGCCTCTAATGGACGTATGCGTATGAATTCTGGTGTGAGTCAGCGACCGATTATGTGCATGAAGCCGCCCATAATGTAAACAGGTTTCGCGGTTGCACTGAAAGCAACATTGGCGACAATGAGGATATGGTCTTACCTATACAGCCACCACAAAGCACCCCCTGCCATTTGCTTTCCTGATAGACAAAGTCGAAAAAGTGTCCCGAAGTCGCGACTGATTGCGAGTTCTTCACATATCATGTTCATCAGATCAGGCGGAAGAGAGGCCATTGTCAACACAGGACCTCAAAGGGTCTGAAAAGACCAAAAGACAACACTACCGCGCGTGGACGAGCTGTATTCCAAACAACTTAAACGTACAATTTCACAGGACTGGGTTTCGTTCCAAGGTCCATATTATTGAGGAATTTTCAATTGTTAATAAACATTCCACAAGGCAGACGTGTGTTGGGTGGGGGTTGTAGGGGTGTCGCGTTATCTTATCTCCAAATCAGAATCTCCAGTGGGAAGACCCACCTGGAATTCACGCGTCTACCGAAGTATATTTGAGCAACCATCGTCAACCACAAAACAAGGATATTATGGCCTGTTATTGATACTTAATCTATGGCAGTCTTAACCTTTACTCTGAACCCCGAGGCAGTGGGGAAGATGCATGATGCTCTCTCATGCCTGGGGAAGTTCAACGAATCCGTTTCCTTGGAAGCAACAAGAGATCACGTGTGTTCACTGAAAGCAGAAAGAGTTTATCGTTATGATTGCTGATTCTATGAAGCTTGTGTTGACAGCTTTAAATACTACAAGGACGGGATATGCGTCGTTCACGTTCGCCACCAACAAGTTTTTCTCCAAATATATATATAACCCCCCTCGAGCCTCGGGTTCCACGAAAGGAAAGTTTACCTGTAGGCTATACAACAAGGTAGACAGGAGCCGAGTCACATACATAGGACCATGACTAAATATTTTAGGCTTTAGCATCTATATTCAAGGGTCGATCAATAGATCCACTGCGTGAAAAGGATACCGGCATTGAGAGATGCGAGGTGAGCGTAGAGGACGGTGCTGGAGGAGTCAAGAGTCGCTTCGTCGCACAGATGATATGTAGACATGGTAAGAAGGTATGCCGCATCGTTGTAGAATTTGAAAGTAACTGTAGACCAGGTGTCATCAAAACGTATCAACTGACCTTTGAGTCATCCTCATCGATGCATGCTCTCTTCAAGCCAGAAATGGCCAAGAGCCATTGGTCAATACCATCCTGCGTGTTGAGAGAGTTCATTGACCATTTCGGGCCAAAGACCGAGCAGTTGGATATCTATGCAAAGGATGGGAGAGCAATATTCACCAGCTACACCGAGAAAATAGTTGCGGGGAAAGGTACGACGTTCCTTGAATCGTCATTGTTTCATTGCTAATCTGATTTCCTCAATATCAGAAGTACTCAAACAGCCATTACATACGTCGATCGCCATCGACACCACGGAATTTAGCCAGTTCAACGTCGAAGATATGCTGCACATTATCATAAGCGTCAAAGATTTTAAGGCTATCGCCCAACATGCCGGTAGTTTAGACACTGAGGTCTCAGCGGCCTACTCATATCCGTCAAAACCGATGCAGCTGAAATATGGCGACGAAGGCGTAACGAGCGAGTTCATCCTAATGACTATAGGTGACTACAAAGCTACATCAGCTGTTCCTTTGCCAAATACAATAATGAGGAATTCGACCTCAGCACCTTCAAGAGAACATACGGAAGATCCGTCTGTTGCGAATGTTGTGCAACAACCAGCGGCATCTATGCAACCTCCGCCTCGCTCAGGGGCGACACCAGCCACCCAGCTGGGCCATCGAGCTCGTACTATTCGCCATTCGCCTCCGCTACCACAGCCAAGCATTAATTCGGATTCCTTGTTCCTTCCAGATGACGAAGAGGATCGAAGATGGAATCCTTCAGCGTATGGAGGCGAAGATGAAGAGTTGCTTGGATGGGATGCTGGCACCGACACCGTGAGAACAACCACCTTGACGTTTTGCATAAGGTGTCACTATGCTAACTTACAATGTAGGATGGACAACTTAAGGGGTCGTCTCGTGGTCCTCAAGAGAGTTATCCTGCAGTTCACAGTATACATGGGTCAATGGCTCGACAACGGAGCGCGAGTCCTTCCAACGTAGCACCTACACAACGAGTATCCCAGGTTAGAGATCTCTTCCAGAGAATGACACTTTCAGCTGCTGACATATTTAGATCCGTGGTATCTTCGACGACTGATCCTGAAGGACTGGGCCCCAAAAGCCTACAATGCAGGAATATTGGGATCATGTAGGCGTTCGCTATATACCCCTGAACTATCGTACTCGTCGTCAACATCATATCATAACTTTGCTCAAGACACAATAGGTTGTATGCTACCAAGTTCTTACAGTCACTGAGCTATACACAATACACTATTGACGTTTCAAGTTAATTTGTGACCTCCGTAGACACTTGGAGACGCAACCATGCCTGCAGAACTGACATGTCCACATAGTTCAAAGTAGAAATCTAGGCGCGACGAAGCCCTTATATAGACTACAGCAGTCGACATATGATTGATGCCGCCTGGCTCCATTGAAATGACATATTCCGGCCGCCACCAGAACTAGACCACAATGGTCGATATGTGGTGTTCCACCATCACCTTCAAGCATCCATAATAACATTGAGATTTGACAGTCAGTGAAGGAAATCGATGGGCTGTTAAACTCGATTTGGAACACAAGACATTCTCAAGAATGAAGCCCGTAAAAGCTGTATACACAAGGGCATCCACATAGATAGCAAATGAGACGTCACCATGCATTGTCATTGAAAGTCGTTTCTTTGGATCGTGTTCAATTCTGTGTCCCAGAGCTATTTCGCCGATTTGCGCATTATAACAGTCCGGATACAACTGGCAGACCGCAGCCCACAAGCACCCATCAAAATCTACCACGCCCTGTTCGCCGAGAGTCCTCACACCTCTTTATGCTGATTCCTCCCTGGCTGCCTTCTATTGGAAAGAGTCAGTATTTATCATATACGCTTCGAGTGGCGAGACAAACCAGTGCCTTCATTGTTCCGTGCAGGGCATGCTTGTGGTTTCTTCTGAACTTAGGGTCGGTGCCTTTCAGGGAAGGGTATCTGGAGGTCTTTGGCTTCTTGATACTATCGGCACACAAACATTAGCAGCTGTATGGCGAAATATCCCTTCAATTTGCGCTGGCGATTGATCCCCGTCTCGCGTTGTAAAAAAATGTGGTGTCATGGATGATGCATACCCGTTACGGTGAGCCTTCTTCGACTGGTTATGCTGGGACGAGTTCTTGGATTCTAGAGAGGTACGCCATTAGAGTATATCTGAGAGAAGAAGCATCCTCACACTTACTCGCCATTTTGACCGATGTTGATTATCGAGTCGGAGCTGAAATGGGTTTGCTGGTGTCGGTCGTAATCGTCGCAAAATCACGAAGTTCGCGAAGCGATTATCGAACTGTGGGATCGAGAAGCCCTGACTAGGCTCGTTTAAGACAACCTTATATTTTGCACGTGACCATACATCATTCCGATGTAGCGAAGCCTCAAGGTAATCTTACTAAACTTGACCCTTTTTGCCCTCGCCGTCGTTGTTACACCAGCGGTTACTGTCGCCCTCCTCCTCATGGGGGAAGACGATGATCTCGTAGCTTTACTTGCTATAACAGCTGGGATGTACATCCTACGAAGACGACGTCGACAACGGGAAGAGCGCGAGCGCGAGTATGAGCGACAACGGCGAAGCACTTATCATGGTGTTCCTCTCGACAGAATAAAAAAAGCTTACCCATGTACCAAAAGCACTGAAACACGAGGTCGAATTCACCAATGGATGCAGACAATAGATGAGGCGCGTGAACGAGAGAAAGAGCTACAGAGTAACCTTCGGAAAACTCCACAGAGTGACCTACAGAAAACCCTACTGACGACGGCACCGTTTGGACCTGCTGAAACCCAGGATGACACTTAGGCACTGCATATCAAAAATCAACACGAAACGCAGCACCATGAAAGTAAATAATCAATTGTGTTTTAATTTGCTATCATGTTCCAACCAAAAATTCCTACAAGCTTTATGGCCCCAATGTTCAACCCACCACTCCCCAAAACTATCCTCCACTTGAACGTCGACTTTGGAAATCCGTTCATCTCGCTTTAGGCCACAAATGAAACAGGGCTTGGGAGCGGTAACAGCACCTTCTGCAGTGCGAACTGGCATTGTGCCGTTGATCTCAGGCACTACTATATGCCCCGAGGTATCTCGGATGCTAGAATTGGCAATGGCAACAGCTGAGCGGAGACGGCCCACTTGATCCTGCCACGTTCGAATGAACTCATTTGCCTCTCGGTCTTCGCGACTTATCTCAGCTTTGTCGACCCCAACAAGCTTCATGCCACCCTTTCCTCCAGCTGCAGCGGGACCAATCTTCATAGCTTGTGATAAATGTGTATCACGCTTCCAGCGGTACTTACGGCCTGCTATAATCCGTCCTGCAACTGTTGCCAGGAGAATATAAGCTTTTATGAAGTTGATTGTTGATGGGTCAGACAGTATCCTGTTCTTAAGTGAAAAGGGCTGGCTTGACACTGGCCGAAAGAGGCTTGACTGGGAGAGATCGAGGAGCTGGGGGAACACAGTCAGCAGCACGGATGGTGGGGGGATATTGGTCGGTGGCGGAGCGCTTGACGGAGGATTTTGATCTTCGTGGGTGTCTGCCACGTCCCATGCCCACGGATCTTCTTTCGCTGGCTGTACTGGCTTGGTGGTGGGCGCAACATCGACTGAATCCCAGTCCCAGGAATTATCAGTGGCATGCTTGGGGGAGCTCTCCTTTATTATCGCAGGAGGCGACGCCACGCCCTTGTTGGCCCGGCTCACTTGTTGCACATCTGGTTTCCCAAACGAACCTCGAAAAGATTCAGCACCTGTGCGAGGACGTGCAAGATTTGGACCGGCGGCTGAAGGAGAAGTGGTATCTCGTTGCTTCTTAATACCCGTACTGGCCCCGTTGAGGTTCAACCCCCCGAACGGGATTTCTTCCTGCAATGAGGTTGATTGTTGTGCCTCTGTGGCAAGAGCGGGATTCAGTGGGCGCGTCTGGGAGTGTATAGGTAGCGGGTCTTTAGTATCATTAAATCCATCCAAGATAGAGCTGTCGTTTGCATATCCACCTTGCCATTGTTTCTGTGGCGGCGTAACCACAGTCTCAAAGTCTCCAAAGTCATCGTCGTCTGAGACGTTGTCTGCATCAAATAAAACATCTGAATTTTCAGGGAATGCAGATTTTGGCACAGAGCTTGTGGACTTCGGATTTGGTTTCGGCGGATACTGGATATGAAATCCTGTGGCGGACGGTTGGGCAACCTTGGATGTATTGGAAAAGAAATTTCCTTGTGAGCTTGTCGTAACTCTTGCGGTGTCGTATATTGACTCGTCTGCTACCTGTTTATTCCCCATGCCTGTGCTATGCATGTCCCCGCCAAACAGGTCGTTGGACCCTTGCGCATTGGTGCTTTTGACCGGCTCCGAATCAGCGATTGGGCTCTCAAAATCTCCCCAGGTATCAGCTTCGTCCTCCGTCTCTTGCCTGCCCGCTTCCCTAGAACCTCCCACATTGAAGTTACTGAACGCACTGAAATCGGATGTGTTGGCCCCTGGGGAAGTGTATTGGGCGGAGAGGTCGGGTTGTTGCGCTGAAGATGCAGGGCTCGGGCTAAAAATCGATAAATCATTCAGGCCAGAGGATGGCTTGTTGCTGCCATCACTTGCATTTTGCGAGTTGCCCTTTTGCGGGGCTACATAGTATGAGTCGAACTCGGCGAGAAGATCAGCAGACATTACTGGCTCCTTGCGATGGGATATTGATGGTGTAGCTCCTCCACTGTAGGTAGATCTTCGAGGCACGGAATGTTGTGGCTCTCTTCGAGGTGGTGGGGTAAATAGCGAGTGGGAACCTCAGAAGAAGGAACTCTCCATTAAACTGGAACGGTAAAGCCTTCCGTAGAGAGGTGGGGTAGCTTTCGGTCAAACCTTGAGATATAAATTGACAGGTTGTTGTTGATATTGGACCCTGGCGAGGCCCTATCGCGGAAAGATACCGCGGCCAAAGTCATCACGTCACAGAGCCCGTCAACGACCTTGTAGCCTCAGCAACCTTGGGAGTTACGAGCCTCTCCAGAGTTACAGTAATGAGGTCTTTGGACGAATCGAGGTCAGTTAACATTATCAGAACGTGGGTATCACCGTTTGACCCTTGACAGGCAGAGATGGCAAAAAACCACAGAGGGAGCCTCCAAAGTTGGTGGGCTTCAGTGCCTAGTAAAGCCCGACGATGGTAGCATATGCGAATCTGGCCTGCGCTCTGTTTGTTGGAAAGTATGGATAATAGCCATGTGTCCTTTAGTTGTACACTGGTAACGCTGCGGATAGGTCTTCTTATTGTTCCAGAGTGTTGATCGTAACACATGGGCGGCGACCAGTGATGACTCGAGGGCTGCGTACAGTGCGCTCAAATCTCATTTCCTGAGGTTCATTGAACGGCCAGGCGACCTTGATTCTACTATCGACCCTCTTAATGATGATGACAATGTACGACAGAAACTATGACCCCTCACTCCATGCTTCGATCTCTCGCGCTCATGGCTAACTAAGAAGTCTCCCTGGAATACGCTCCGTAGAGATGAGCAACTATGGATCGAAATCGCCCAAGATGTCGAAAGGTGCATGCCGGACGAGCCATATTTTCGATTGCCCGAGACCCAGAAGACGCTTCTGCAAATCTTGTTTATATACTGCAAAATTAATCAGGATATAGGGTACCGGCAAGGAATGCATGAACTTGCCGCACCTATTTTATTGGCTGTACAAAGAGATTCACTGGCACCAGTGGCCTCGGAGGGAGCAATATCGGATGATGGCGATCGTTTAATGTCCAACACGCTGGACGCAAGCTTCATTGAGCACGATTCTTTTACATTGTTTAACCTGATCATGAGGACTGCAAAGTCGTTTTATGAGCTTGGTGAGCCTGACAAGAAGCTCAATGCAGGGTCTACATCCAGCTCTCAGTATGGATCCTCGCCAATAGTTCAAAGGAGCAAGCAAATACATGAGGTTCTACTTGCCCAAGTTGACCCTGAACTTGCTTCGCACTTGACCCAGATAGAAATCTTGCCTCAAATATTCATAATGTAAGTATTTGATATGCTACTCCTGGCCGAGAAAATCGCTAACGAGTATGATTAGACGCTGGATTAGGCTCCTTTTTGGAAGAGAGTTTCCCTTTGAAGATTTATTGGCGTTATGGGATAAGCTGTTTGCAGAAGACCCCGGCCTAGAGCTTATAGACATGATTTGTGTTTCGATGCTCCTGAGGATTAGATGGCAGTGTAAGATGGAATTTGACATAATGATGTGGAGTGAAACTAACGGAACACAGTGCTTGATGCCGACTACTCTGTGGCGCTCACCTTGCTGTTGAAATATCCGCATCCAACGCCCCCTCATGGCCCTCAAACGTTTGTAGAGGATGCTATTTACCTGCGAGACAATCTCAATGCATCTTCTGGGGCGAAACTTATAAGTAAATACTCTGGACGAGCTCCGGTACCGCCATCTTCACGCCCTGTACCTGCTACTCCCGCTGGGCGGGCAAAGGCATATCGTGCTGAGAGCAAATTTTCGGGGCGCAAATCGCCTCTGCCTTCGCCTGCTAGGTTCCTACAAGAGCAGCGCGGCGTTGAGGCCCTTCTTCAAGGAGCTGCCAAAGGTGTTTTTGAGCGTGGCGAAAGGCTAGGGATTAACCAGGTTGTGCGAGATGCCGTGGATGAGGTCAAGAGGAACATGCAAGGGCTTTCACCTGGCCCCGGATCTCCTCGCAGGGCTCCTCGCAACAGTTCACAGTCGGTCAGCGAGGTGTTAACAGAGTCTGGGAAATCATTGGCTGATTTGGAGGTACGGAACAAGACGTTGGCATTATTACTAAGTGGCACAATAGAGGAGATACAGAAAGCATCCGACGCGACTGAGGATGCATCAGCCAAGTCGGCATCTGTCCATGATGCAATCGAGAAGCTTCGATTCATAATGCTCCGCCTGGAGGACTCTAGCCTACCGCTACAACCGGACACACCGCGTACCGTAGCAGGAACAGATGCTGGGACGGTTGAGCCCGAAGAGAAAGCTCCGTCTCATACAACCGATGCAATTGCTCCGATCAGCCTAGAGCAGGGCATCGAAACAGCAAATTCGCACGTAGAAACCCTCCCTCCAACTGCAGGGACATCCCCTACACTTGGTAGAACTATTCCCAGGAGGCCAAGGACTTCAGTCACACAGCCTCCGGAAAGTCTCAATGCAGGAGCGAGTGAGCTAGAACAACCAGCAACTGGGATTCCTACCCGGTCAACGCTGGCTCAGTCGTCATTTGCGTGGATGCTTGGGCCTGACGAGCATTCGGCTCCTTCCGACCAACCCACGGCGACCAAGACCCCGTCGCCATTTTTATCATCTAGCCGCAAACCGGGTTCAAGCGCTGCCAGAGAGAGAAGTGCATTTCTCTTCGGCGATGATGCTGACGAGGACGACGTCAATCCACAATCGTCTCCTAAACGTGGAGGGAACAAGGGTGACTTTGACCTCGAGCCTATTAAAAGGATGGATACGTGATGATATAATATATGATTGATATCCAAAGGCGGGTTAAATTTAGCTACGAAATAGAAAAGACGGGCTACGGCCTTTGTACACGATGTTGTACCGTATAGCAATCAATCATATTCGCACGAGAGGCTGGACATATCTACACTGCATTAATGCGATGAGAGCACCCAATAAGGGGACTTTCATGAGCAGGCGACAGTGGCAAATATCAATGTCGACATCCATTGACTGGAGCAGCACAGTGTTACCTTTATAGGGTTATGTGATGTGAAGTGAGCTGACAAGGGGCCTCTGACCTTTCACAGTGGTTCACGACGCTTGGCCGCGGGCATGGGCTGCAGGTTCTGGGGCCAGCTCATGCAGGATGATTCTTTTGGCAAGCGTGCAACGGCTGGTCCATAGCTCATACGGCATTTCAAGCCGGGACAAGGGAAGAAAGCACTGCCCAATACAGCAGTAGACCTTCTGTGTTGCATTGTGTGAAGACCATAGGGTAGAAGTGTAGCCCACAGCGGCCAATAGCAGCAGCCAACAGCAGCCAGCAGTATGAATATAGCCCCAGCGTCAAGGACAGTGAATTACAACCACATCTGGGGACGAATAGGGACGAATAAGAACAAACAAAGACGAATATAGTGATAGTTAACAGTAGTTACAGTTAGTGTAGCGGTGATCTGAGTAGTGTATTGGTAGTGCACTCTATCTTCTCTATCTTAGTCGAATATAGTGGTGCCAGCTCCTGGTACGTACTCCAATATTGACCCCGCCTTTCTCTTGCTAGTAAAATTTTATTTCAACCACCACAAAAGAACGAGGTCCCTTCGCGCTAAGCGAGACGCTCAAAGCCCAAAAGCTACCGCCTTCTTCTCCACTCGATTTCTGCTTGCGATACCTCTTCTTCCTCTCTTCCTTACCTCTCAACAAAGAAACTCATCCTCACAGGCAGATTCACTCTCTGTCGCTCCTCCTCCCTCCTCACCTCTCCGCCTCTTCTTACTCCCTTCTTCTCTCACCACCCACCTTCTCAGCCTTCCGACCCCCCCAACAACTCTATCGCATCGTACCCCCCTCGCCACCTTTCTCCAACAAACCTACGACCCAAGTTCGACCTTTTAAGTGAGTCTCACTCCTACGCGTTATACAGTGGATGATACTCGCATCATCGCCAATCATTTGCGAAGCACTGCGCCGTGCTGTCTTCGATTAGCCTTAATGTGAGGTGGGCTCTAGATGGCTGACTTGAATTGTGTAGATCGTCCCTCTTCCCTCCAACTCAACAACACACTCCTCTCACCTCAAAACAAACCTACACCACCAATTCAAGATGTCTCAACAAGATACCCGCGACCAGTCTGGCGCCGAAGATGTTGTTGACGCGATGGACCGCCTCAACGTTGATGGCGAGCGCCTTGGACCAGATGGCGAGCCTGCCCCAAAGACCGAGGAGGACTACGCCATTGCTCAATTGACCCTCCGCGCGATTGTCTCTTCCAAGGAGGCCGGTGTTATTATCGGAAAGGCCGGAAAGAACGTCGCAGACCTGCGTGACGAGACCGGCGTGAAAGCTGGTGTCAGCAAGGTTGTCCAAGGTGTTCACGACCGTATCCTGACCATCACTGGTGGATGTGATGCCATCTCGAAGGCCTACGCGATCGTCGCCAAGGCCCTTCTGGAGGGCGCCCCAATGATGGGCATGGGTGGACTTGTCTCCACCACTGGTACTCATCGTAAGTCTCCAGAACACGTCTATATCGTATCAGTAGCACCTACTAACATTGCGCCCACTCTAGCCGTCAAGCTCCTCATCTCCCACAACCAGATGGGCACGATTATTGGCCGCCAGGGTCTTAAAATCAAGCACATCCAGGATGCCTCCGGTGTCAGGATGGTTGCCCAGAAGGAGATGCTTCCCCAGTCCACCGAGCGCATTGTCGAGGTCCAGGGAACTCCAGAGGGTATCCAGAAGGCGATCTGGGAGATCTGCAAGTGCCTGATCGATGATTGGGAGCGCGGAACCGGAACTGTCCTCTACAACCCAGTTGTCCGCACCCAGTCTGGTGGCGGACAAGGCGGCATTCGCAACGAGGGCCGTGAATACAGCAGCCCACGTGTGATGCGCACCGGCAACGGAGCCGATTTCAGCCAGGAGGCCCCAAGGACCTTCAACCGCCGATCTGATGGCGAGACCGCCGGCCGTGGCGTCCCAACACACGACGAGAATGGAGAGGAGATCCAGACACAGAACATCAGCATTCCTTCCGACATGGTTGGCTGCATCATTGGCCGTGGTGGAAGCAAGATCAGCGAGATCCGCAAGACTTCTGGAGCCAGAATCTCTATTGCCAAGGCCCCTCACGATGACACTGGCGAGAGAATGTTCACCATCATGGGCAGCGCCAAGGCCAACGAGACCGCACTTTACCTCCTTTACGAGAACCTCGAGGGCGAGAAGATGCGCCGCAGCCAGGGCAACGCCCAGGAGTAGGCTTATCACCAAGTACCTCCAAGTCGTGACCCCTCCTGGTGTTCTGCATGGGTTTGAGAGAGATCTGACTTGCCGCAAGGCTAACACGGTTGGGCGGCTCTTGATCCCAGCGACTTTTATTTGAACTCACTTTCCTTCCAACAAAGCATTTTACGACTGGAATTATTTTCTTATCTGATATAGCTCAGAGATGACGATCTTTTGCGGTCGTCGCGAGCGATGGCTTTCGGCGCCGGTCATCCTACGATTCAAACAACTCGACATTGACATTCGACAACTCGAGGCAGCCGACCTACTGGCTCGACTTCTTATGGTAACGACGTCCTTTTCGAACCCTACGAGAATCGTCCTAATCTCGTCATCACGCGGCTATGATCAGAATAATCTCATAAGTTACGAATCACGACGGCTTCTGCATTCTTGCTTGTCCACACACTTGATCGCTTTCATTCGACCTCTCGACCTTTTTCAAACACCAATCCTCTGACGAATAATTGGAGGATGTGGTTGAATATTAACCTTTGTTTTTCCGTTGGGCAGCCAGCGGGTTCTTTGTCAGGGACTGGAAATCAGATTTTCTGGCGGGTTATGGAGAGGCAGTAGCTAGCAGTACAAGGTCCAATACAAGCACGAACGTGTTCTTCGCAACTTCAAATTTTTGATGATATTGATTGTCCATTCGCCTTTGATAGTGGTCTACACATTCCCCATGAGCCACATGTTGGAGGGGTAAATGCTAGCCTCGTCTTAATCGATAGTGAAGACTTATAGCCAACCCCGCATCCTATCTCGTGGTCCAAGCTTGGAGACCAAGTTACCGATAAGAATTAACATGAGAGTAAATTCCTTTTATTTATTGCGTTTTATCCCCCTCTTCTAATGGACACGCAACACCCTCATCAGCTATATCTTTCACTTCCTTCACCTCCTTAGCATCCTTCGCCTCCT
>LNAR01001911.1:0-23509 GCA_001630585.1 Pseudogymnoascus sp. BL549 | reverse complement strand
GACTCCCTCCGCCAAAAAAATCCCGAACCCAACCCGCCGAGCGGAGCGGAGACACACAACCTTAAGAGACACAAGCACCGGAGCAAGATTCCCTCCTTCAGCGTAGCCTCTTCCTTCTCCATGACGCAAGGCCAAAATAAAACCAAAAAAGTATAATCGCATGCATGCCCGCCAATAAAAAAACATTGAAATTGAAGCGCTTCCCCCATCGACCTCCGGCCCTCAGAGAGAGGGGGGATCGAATATATCCATCCGGACTCTGATCCAAACGGAAGACGCATGATGCGGGGTGCTGCAAATAACCCCCAACTTTTATTCTTCACAAAACGTATACCTCACACGCAGTCGGCGTGTGTATCACTCACCACCCTCGGTGGCTCCCCCTCCGACTACCGCCCCCCGAATCCCTCTCGCTGCTCGCACCAGCTCCCTCACGGTTATCTTCCAGACTCCGCCGGGACTGCTCCGAGTTCCTTCCAATCTCGCTCATATCGAATAGCAGCGGGTACTCATCATCATCAAATGGTGGCCCGATAGGGCGCGAGAAGCTATACCGATTCGTACGGTCACGCTCTCCGCTTCCTGCTTGCCTAGTATTCCCCGCGCCACTAGAAGACGACCCTGTCTGAGCCGACAGCGAGCTGCGGTCAACCTTGGGACGTCGCGAGAGGTGCTGTTGTGATCCCTGCGCCGAAGAGCGGGGGATAGGAGGCGAGACACTGTCGAGGCCTGAGAGCTGACCGTCCATAGCCGCGCTCCCGATGCCAGGTGCAGTCTGAGAGGATCGGTCTCGTGTCTCCTCCGGCACAGTGCCTGGAAGCTGACCGAAGCCGCGTAGATCGCTGAGACTAGGTGGCTCCCTGTCGTCGGCGCCGAGACTAATGCTGCGGTGGAACGGTAGGTCATTCTCATCGTCATCAACAGCGAGGGTGCGTTGTTCCTGGGCTACCGAGCTGGAACGGCGGTTGGGATACTGGCGTGGCCTGGGTGAGAGAGGAATGTCGATTGCAGTGGTACCAGGACCGTTATCATCCTCATCGCCGGAAACATCGTCGATGCGATCTTCTTCCGCTGCGCTACGTCTACGCTCACGACCAGGCGGTGGGTACTCGACAATAGAGTTGGCGCTTAAGCGCGATGGAATAGCGGGTGTATGTGGGGTGTGCGGCGAAATTGGTTTGCCAGGCGACGACGATGTCGAGATAGACGTTGCTGCAACCATGGGCGGCACGCTTGACAGTTGGCGGCTAGACGAGGATGACGAGCGGTGCAGAAGCATCGACGAGGTCAAAGACTCCGTGAGGATGTTGTGAGACTCCTTCATAGATTGGAACCTCGTTAATTGTGCCGCCGTCCGCCTCGTAGCTGCCTCATTGCCTCTTTGTTGGAAGCTTGGTAGATTCTTATTGCTTTCCAGAACGCTGAGAAAATCAGAGATGTTATCATCATCTGTTTGTATCGACCCTGAACTGCCGGCTGTGGCCTCTGCTAGTATTCCCGATCCAGGCTGCGCTGACGACGATGAGAGGCTTTGCTTGCCACTGCTTCCCTGGTCGTCTTCGGCCCTGCTAGTCCCGCCATACGATAGCCTACCGCGGCGATGGCTAAAGCTGCTACTGTATCTGTTAATAGTCACTGTCTTTGGCGAACCCGATGGCGAGATAGTGTTGTTATCTTGTTGAACCGGGATGCCACGTAGAGATGCCGGCATTCCCGCCGTCAGGGACGATCTATTCCGTGGTTGTGATAATGCACTCATACCGACAGTACGAGGCACAGATTGTGAAGACCCGGGAGGCAGCATCTCTCCTTGTTGTGGTGCAGAAGTGCCAGGTAAAGGGGACCCAGATAGCGAACCAGCTTTGAACGGATTGAATGATACAGATGGTCTCCTTGCGGCAGCCATACCCTCATTTGCCCTTGATGTCGGCCTCGAAGGCTGGGCATATTTTGCATAGGATGACCCAGCAGGGGGCGAGTTAGTCTCTGATGCCATATTCCTAGCAGCTCGTAATGCAGAGATCGGGCTTGCAGCAAGCGTTGGACCTTCACCATGAAAGGTAGATAAACTCCCGTATGTCTGCGTCGGCTCCACGTCCACAGAAAATCGTCGATTGACAGGTAATGAGCCAACCTCTGTAGCCCTTGTGTCTCTTCTGCGATCTTCCCTTCTTGATGCCAATGTCGGTTGAAAGAAATCCTCTGCACCCATAAATCTTTCACTGAGTAAAGCTTCCGAATCTGCAGCACGGAAGTTACAATCGTTGCGATAACAAACCTCAGCCGAGAATGGCCCAGCAGGGCTTTCTGTCTCGCCTAGGTTGAATCGCGTCGTCGTTTCGCCATCCCCTTGGAACAAAGGGATTGTGAGTGGGTCATGGTGAGCTGGGACAAATGATTCACCGTTGATAATCCGGCAATTAATCCTCAGCCCGCCCCTTGACGAGGGCACCTTGCCAATGCTTTTCACAAACTTTGACACAGGGGTGAAGCGGGCAGTTGCATACAGGGTGCGAAAGAAGACTATCGCCTTCTTATATATCGTCGGCAGTATGGCACCATAATCGAATGTTTCGTCCGTAGAGCCTTCTTTCAACTCTATCTTCCAACGCTCCAGGATAACTTCTGTATGCCGTTTCCTGTGGCGCGACTCACTGTGCTTCAAGCCCTGGGCTTCATTAAGCGCTTCCGCGACGTCCCAGTGCTTGCCGTTGTCATCCACTATGACCAGACTTTGTTTGTTTGACAGGTCGGAGGTGTCAAGATATGTCTCTAATATCAACGGTGGAGGTCGATTCTCAAACCCTCCACACGTTTTCCACAATCGTAAGTCTTCTCGAAATGCATCTGTATCATCGGTCTCTAATTGGAACTGCAGGCACGTTAGATTCAAATATCGAACCACAAATCGCCAACCCCCCCTCTGTGTGAACTCACCCATTTATTAACCTTAGTCGTCTGATCCTTTGTTCGAATAGTCGGAAACGACATTCTCGACTGCAGAATCACAGTCGCCGCTTTGGTATGGAAATTCTAGCCGTCATCATCGTCAGCAAGCCGCACCTAACAAACGCCACCACAAATGGGCAAGACTCACCTGCACAATCTGATCCAGCTTCCGCCTTGCTTCCGCGCTGGGCCCAGAAGAGGGCACAGCATTATCCCCTCTCATCCCAGCGGACTCGCTCTCGCTGTATTGGGGCGCATCGGAGCCGAAGCGGGAGTGACCGCTCTGCCCTCCTTCCCTCGGGTTGTTGGTGCGATAAGGGTTTGACGACGGCGACGAGGCAGGAGATGACCCCTGGGGCGGGGGTCGAGGATGTTGATGCATTGTAGGCAGCTGCGGTGAGGGGCAGGAGCTCTCTTGAAGGGTGCTGGAGAGGTGGCGATGGGGGATCTCCAGCAGCTCAACCGCGCACGTTCAGGTGTTCAGTTGTGATGGAGTCGAGCGATATGGTGGAGTTGCCCTAGAGCTTCCATTGTCACAGTGTGCTCGCAAGAAATATACTTATCTGCCGTTGATGCGAGCGAGGCGGCGGTAGTTATTGCTCTGGTGCCCTGGATCGTTCTAGGTGCTGCTGCTGTGGCTGGTGAGAGACAGCTATGCAGGGATGGTGCTTGTGAGGCGGCCAGGGAAGGAGCTAGGCAGACAGGATGGGCGGTGGTCAAAGAGTCGTTGGCGGTTGGAATGCGGATTCGTGAGTCGTCGGGGAGTTGATCCTGCAGGTTGGGGTTGTCCTGCGTTGTACGTATATATGCCGTTGGCCTCGCATTCAAGGGGAGGGGGACGCCTCTGGTGATGGTGATGATGGACTAGAAGGTCATGCCGTAACCTGCAAGGTAGCTCTCGTGATCCAACCGCTATCTCGCGCCTTCCCGGGTACTATCTCAGCGGCTATGATAGAGAGATAGATAGGGATTATGAGACGACGACAATGGGAAGAAAGGGAGGAGAAGACAAGGATAGAGGTATACAGTCAACAAAGGGATATTCAATGCAATTATGGAGAGGTAAATACGGTTAAATCGCCATGCCGAAGGTTCATTTGTGGATGTCTTGTCCCGCTCCAGTGTGACTCTAGAGGTTAACAGTTGTACGGTGGACTGTAGGAGGCGCAAGCGTCTGACTGTTCCTATTATGGCCTGACGCTCGGGGTCCATGCACCACAACGGGCAAAGCGCCGCCCAACTCCTCAGGGTGCAAAGTGTGTATTTACAGCACACCGTAGAGATTAGGCATGACTCCCGTATGTTGGTCTAAACCAAGAATGGCTAGACTTCGGCAGACACATGCCAGACCACATTGCTGTGCGACAGCCTTGTGAATGCCTGTATTCCAGGCAGGACAGGGCAAGACAAGGCAGGGCAAAAGAACGTGGATGGAATAGATACACAGAATCGTGTGCAACATATAATTGTGGCTGGTATGTATTACAGTATATTACCCCGAAAACTTTATCTCTACATAGCGGCGGGATCTAGCCTCCCTTCCCGCCAGGGGCACTCAAGGATATCACCCATCAGAACCCCCAACGCCGTTGACTTCCCTTTTAACCATTACGCCTTGCGCCTATCTCCTATCCTTATTACCAGTCCCATTACGATCCTTTCTCTGGGCGGCTTCGCCCGAATCCTTTCCTTTCCGACCCTCGTCTTGCACCATATTACTCGCCCCTCTACCTCCCCCACCACCCCCACCACCCCTACCTCTCTTTCCCCTCCCTCTGGAAGAAGAGCCCTTCTTCGGCGTAGATTGAGCAGGTTCACTCCTCGCTGTTTCTTCTTCTTGCGCCTTGCGACTTTCCTTATCCCACCACTCTTGAAACGCTTGCTCCTCTTGAATCTCCTGCAGACTCCTCTTCGCAACGGCCTCTTTGACTAGATCCTGTTCTCGCTTCTGCTGGCCGATAATATCAGTCATGGAGAGTTGCAGTGTTGGCTCAACGCGAGCACCAAGCTCAGGAAACAGCTCTCGGTTGGTGGCCAGAGGTGAGGATTTCGCCAGTTGCGGCGTCACAGGCCCGCGGCTATGTTGCGATCTGTAGCTCTGAGGCGACATGTCCTGTTTTCCACGTTGGCCTGAAAACCGCGTATCTGGTGAAGCTGCACGTGGGCGTCGTCCGGGACTTGGTGTTGGAACCTTGAGACTGGATACCCCAGTTGGAGGAGTACTCGAGACTCCGCCGATAATATCGCTGAGGTTGACTCGGGGTCCCGCAGTCGCCACCTGCCATGGCCCGGAGGGACCTTCATTGCGACTAGCCTGCTTGACTAATTGCTCTTGCTCTAACGCTGCTTGCTGTTGTTGCTTTTTGCGCTCCTTCTGGGAGAGCTTTGGGGCTGCGGCTCGTGATGCTGCCTCGTCCTTCTCCCTTTGAGCGGAGATTCCCATGGACAACGATGACGTCTGATTTGAGGACGCTTGTGACATGATCTCGCGCATGTTAAGCTTCGTTGAGGGCAACCCCGGAGAAACCCACTTCTTCGGATTCGCGCCTGGGGACCCCACAGGAGGAGTTGTCGATTCCTGAGACGCACTGGGGAGTGAAGAGTCACGCCCAAATAACAGTTTCTTGCCTTTGCTCCTGAAGGCCGGAGGTGGCAGCGCTGTATTTGATCCACCCAACGGAGTGGTTGATCCAACGGGCTGTAGGGAAGGTGATAAAGCACCAGGTGTCGAGGATTCATCATCTTCCATATCAAACATTAGGTCGGCGGTCGAGTCCTTGGGTCGGATACTTGGACTGGCAGCTGCCTGCTGAGGTGTGTTCTGCCGCCTTGGGGTCATATTTGCAGATGGTGGCGAGGAAGCACCGTCAAAGCCACCAAGTCGGGCCTTGAACGAACTTGAAAGTTTTGCATCCTCATCCCTGAGGGAGATCCTAAAAGCCATATCACGTAGTTTTCGCTGCCTATCCTCGTCGAGCTCGCCCACTAGACTGGGATGGCGCTCATGCAGGAGCAATTCTGCTCGGCCGCTTTTAACAAATGGCAAACATGCCAGCTGGTTTTCTCGGACAACCTCGTCCAATTCAGCAAGCAGATCGTCTTCGAGATCGTTAAGCAGACTGCAACGGATTAGTACTTCTCATTTATGCACATCATGAAAACGTACTGGTTGTCTAGCATAGTCTCCAGCTGCAGGCAGACATATTCAAGGCCGGCTTCCTTGAATTCGCGAACAGCACAAGGTGCCACGTCATTTAGCAAATTGCAGATATTGCGTGTGTTCACTAATGTTGTTAGCTAAACTTCCAAATGGGGCTGGATAATTTCGTACCAAAGCGGCCGAGAATTTGCTGGCAGACCTGGGACAGTCGATCAAGCATCAGCTCGTTCGCAACGCTCATAACATCCATAACGAGGTCGCAAAACTCATCCACATCTTGAACAACGATGTCGTCGAATAACTCCGTCCCGCCATCCGTGTAAACATGTCTTAGTACAACGTCAAACGTCGACGGCTCAATGTGACTAAGATCAACTCGGACAGGCTCCGAGTCTTCTCTGCGGCCAGCTAACCACTGTCCCCCAGCACGGCCACCAAACAACCCCTCAAAGAAAGGGCATCGTTGGCGCCAAATGCTGCTATGAACAGCCACTTCATCGCCATCCAGCTCGATAACTGCGTCGCCATCCCTAAAGAAGGTAGGGTCTTTCAAGGCAGAAGCGAAGTCTGCATTCATCCGTTGTTCCGGTGCCGCCATCTGCCGCACTCCGATTTCCAACTTGTGCATCTCGAGTTTTGTACCCACACGCATCAGCTCGGTTCGTACTTGACGGTATCGGTTCCCACGGGCAGGCACATTGCGACAGAAATGCCAGACGTCAAGGACTTTGTCGGTATACAGGTACAATGCCAGGTTGAATATGGTAATGAAGTCGAGGCTCTGAAACTCGAAGTTTATCGTTCCATCCATATCACGAATTGTCACCACATCGGTAACAACAAATTCGCCAGTCTCCCTAACCTTCTCCAAGGCACTTCTAATGAAAGGACTGCGTACAGCAAGCATAAAGCTGTGAATGGGAATTTTGGTCTTGGCAATCGAACTCGAAATCTCAGCATCGTAGCTTTCGTGGTCAACCCCTCCTTTAACCAGATGCTGGGCCACATCCACCTCAAAATCTGCGCTGAGGAGAACTGCCTGTTTAAGGGGATCCAGGTGGTCAATTGGCAAGTTACTAGGCCAGGGATTCCTGACCTTTTTGCCAGCTGCTTCAGCGCTCGCAGCACTCGTGAAAGACAGCTCATCCCCGGAAACACAGAATAGCGGAGCAATATCGTCCCACAGGGTCTCCCCATCAATTGAGATCTGCGTCATGACGTCGCAGTCCTTTCGGATAGCTGCATATCCACCGAAGATATTACTCCGTACCGCAGCGACATTGGTAAGACCTGGCACGCGTTGAAATTTGTAGTCCTTATTCTTGACGTTTGCTGAAAAAGCCTCTTTCACTTTCGTTCTCTTGACGCGGCGCCAAACAGCACCAGCTTGCGTGCAGAGGATGACGGAGCCATTCTCTCCGACGCCGACTGACTTGATACCATCCCAATTGCCTTTACGCAGCGACCATATCTTTTGGGGTTGCGATAACGAACTTCGAATTTTGGCTGGATTGGTCGTTGATGATGCTGAAGAAGTGCTAGAATCAATGTTGTTGCTGACAGTCATTGTAAACAGATCTCCTCGGCTGGAAACAGCAGCTATGGTATCACCACCTGCAGTTACCAACGAAATATGGCTGGGTTCCGCCTCATATCGGGTAGTAAGAGTGCGAGATTTGAGATGATAGTTGCTGAATCCTCCATAGAGGGGAAATTTGACAATATTGTATCCGTAGTTGGTAAAAACGCAGACAGTGTGATTAGCTAGCAAGCATATCGTGGCCCGATTAATTGCTGATACCATTTGTATGGGAGATGTGAAAAGTGAGGCTGCGACCTTTCGGGGGATTGGCTGAGCTTCCAAAGACCGAGAGTCGGAGTCCATTAAGCCAAGCTGACCCTCGTTTTTACCCCATGTATAGAGAGAGGTAGAGGTATGGGCCACAGAATGGATGGCAGATGCTGCAACACCGATGACGAACTCCTTCTTCAAAGGTCCGAATATTTGCCGTGGAGTGTTGTTGATAGGCTCCTCATCATTTGCCGGTCGTGGCATTGTATATCCGAGGGTTCCCCAGGTATTCGTTCCCCAGCTTACAACACCCCCCTCCGAAGTAACTGCTAAGCTGTGATTCTGCCCCAAAGCCACTGCGGAAACCTTCTTCTCTTCCAATCCCCCTCCTTCCACGCAAACGTAGTTGAAACTCGTGATATCATGGCCGAGTCCTAGTCGACCTCCCGGTCCAAAACCACACATGTAGAGATTCGACTCCGGATCGGTCGTCAGAATGGCGCTGTGTAGTTTTGACAAAGTGGCATCTTGGATTATTATTGGCCTGTTTCTAATCACGGTCGGGAGGTCCTGGATGCGCTTTCGTTCCGGGCCTTTCCTGAGGTGTTCTTCCTCGTCATGGGTTTCAAGAAACTCTCGGTAGAATCGCCAAACCAGGTGGTCTGGCCGCTTTAGAGTTATCTTTTCTGGGTGTTGCCTATCGTCTTCGTCGCCAAACCCAAGCGTGAGGTTCTTGTTGCTACCAAATGCGTAAAATTCGTCGCCATCGACGGAGTTGTACCCCTGAGAATCGTTATCCGGTGCTTCAGCGAAATCTGAGTCCGAGTCATCTGGGTCTTTGACTGCGACAGAAACTTCGATAGGATGCAAAGTGCGCCGAGCAATCGTCGAGTTATATACGTCAAATGCGCTGTTCCCTTCGTAGTCTTTGATTCGAACAAGGGGTGTGCCCTTGGTTGCTGCATTCCCTGGACCCTGAAAATACGTGTCTGTCGATTGATCCTTATCAAGGATGGCTCGGGCGATGGAAACGTTGCCAAAGTACAAGGCGCGATGCAGCGCAGTCCAGCCATTCTCTTTATCTTGTAAAGTCAAATCGACCAGTGGATGTTCAATAAAGGCGAGTGCTATTCCCAGAGACTCCGCAGTGTGGGACGAAACTGCTCGGTGGAGAATGGTCAGTCCCTGGCTGTCGCGACTGTTGATGTCCGCCTTTGTGAGACCGCTTGCCGGGTTTTTGGCGCTGGTGCTGCCCATATGGCTCAGCGATTTCTTTGACCTCACATTCCGAGGTGATGCGCCGTGGGCTGCGCCGGGGCTGCTGGCGATTGTCCCCAAGCTACCGCCATGGCCGAACGTGGCGCCTTGGCCCTTGCTTGTGGGTTGGGTCCCATTGCCTAGCAGATTCCGACACCTGTCGACATCGTCTTCTAGGTATGCCCTCCAAAGCAGGTTACTCATGTGTCAAGCGTTGTGGTGGGAGCAGTTGTGTGCCGAGTCCGGTCGCCTCGCTGTGGCTTTGGATAGACACGGCGTTTTTAAAGGCGACAAGAATCGGTTTCGCGAAGATTGCGCAGAGTCCCGACGACGAATATTATCGAATATTGCGGTTACAGTGTGTATTTGGTATTTCGGATAGGTGCTTATTGCGATGATGGCGATTTAGTGTTGTGGTTGTCGAGTTGAGGCCGTTGCCTCCATAAAAAGGACTGAGATAGGCATACGATGGAGGGGTGGTTCGCGAACCTCGATGACTCCAGATATTTGGTGAAATATGGCCAATCAGGAGCTCCATCGCTGGTCCGTGCCTGAGCGAGATGAGATCAACAGTTACATCACGTGATACAATTTAGCTAAGGCTGCACGTGATCTCACCGGGTGAGCTGAAATGGCGCTAGAAGTGTCTCTGAGAGAGTGGAGATGGAAGGGAGATCGGTGACAATCCATAACGGGGATAGACCCGTATCAGGCGCTATATTTGGCAGTAGTCTCTACCTTAAATTACCAGACCGCGCGGCCTTCGGAAGCTTGTTATATCTGCTGTTTTTGATGCTATTTTATTATTCTATACGAGAAGCTGTTAAATCCAATATTTGGTTCTGTTTACGAAGGAGGCGGTTGGCGTTTATTGATGAGTACGTCTTTATGAGCAATTTATTGCTGACTATTTCTGAGGGATTAGTGATTTGCTGGTGAAACGGTTACGAGGTCGCTAGGGTGCACACGATGGCTGTGCAGCAAATCTCCCGTCCCTTGTTGGCTTCTGACTGTCTTTTAAGCCAATTAACGAGTCTCCCATCCCCCAAAATGACCCAAACCGGCAGCTTCGATAGAGCACCACGCGCACCCCGAAACACACCCAACATCCAACCCAAACACCCCTAACACCCCTGCCTATCAACTCTCCGATCTACTAGCCCCATCCCATTATCCCTCTCTATCCCCGGTCTCCCAAGACTTTTGAAGCTTTTGTCACGACTCCGCCCACTTCTTGGCGGTTCTCCTCTCGTAGCCTACTTCGTATCTTCTACTCTTTGTGCATTTAACATATTACGCTCGTTTGAATATCCACTCACTCATATTGACCAATATCAACCCTGCCGGTCCTGCTCTGTTGTAGAAGCTATCTCCGCGGCACACCTCAAACATTTATCCGCCTCGCTTGTACGCGCGTGCACACCTCGTATTCTGACTCCAACAACAACAGCAGCGCTCCTCGTGGAGCGGACGACGACTATAATCCTAAGCATTTGGAGAAAATCATTCAGTATGAAGACGGGCAGCTTCATCACTACTGCTGCGGCTGCTGTGGGCCTCATGGGCCATGCTGTCGCTATTGAAGTTGACTTCACTTCGCCCGGTAAGTGCTGAGCGTGATATACGGCCAGCGGAGTTAAGACACTGACTTCACATTGTTCCAGCATCCGTAAAGAGCGCCGCATCCTCGATCGCATTTGATTTAATGAGCTACTACAAAGGAAATCAGTCTGGGGAATTTAATATACCAGGACTTCTCGAACAGCCCCCATCTGGATACTACTGGTGGCAGGCTGGTGCTATGTGGAACACCATGATCGACTATTGGCATATAACAGGCGACACCTCTTATAACGAGGCTACATCACAGGCTCTGTTATTCCAGGTTGGTGATGATCAAGATTTCATGCCCACCAATCAAACTAAGGCACTTGGGAATGATGATCAAGGTAATACAAACATGCCCTCTCACATGCATTTACTTACAAACTGCAAGGCTTTTGGGGAATGGCTGCGATGACGGCCGCGGAATACAACTTCCCTAATCCCCCGGCGGACCAACCACAGTGGCTCGCTCTCGCACAGGCGGTGTTCTTCACCCAAGCGTCGCGCTGGGATGATACTCATTGTCAGGGTGGTCTGAGATGGCAGATTTTCCCTTTCAATATCGGATATGATTACAAAAATTCCATTTCCAACGGGTGTTTTTTCAACCTTGGTTCCCGACTGGCAAGGTATACCGGAAATGATACATATGCGAAATCGGCCGAAAGGACGTGGGATTGGATTGAAAAAATCGGCCTCATTGATGATCAGTTTAATATCTACGATGGCTCTGATGACTTAGCCAACTGCACATCGATCAACCATGTCCAGTATAGTTATAACGCGGGTGTCTGGATTCTCGGTGCTGCTAATATGTACAATCTCGTAAGTATACTCCATATCTCCCGCAAACTCCCCTTAGGCCTTACAGCTGACTTTTCCACTAGACCAAGTCAGATGTCTGGAAATCCCGTGTCCAAGGACTTCTTAACCAAACCATCAAAGTATTTAGCGACCCAGCCACGGGCATCATCGTGGAACGTGACTGTGAACTTACGGAGCCCGCCTCGTGTAATACAGATCAGAAATCATTCAAGGCCTACTTGACCCGTTGGATGGCTGCAACCGCTAAATTGGCACCATTCACTTATGACGCTATTTCCGAGTTCCTCTTAACGTCGGCCAAGGCCGCAGCAGCACAATGCACTGGTGGCGACAAAGGCAGAGCCTGCGGCCTGAGATGGGTACACGATGGAAAGACGGGCGTCTGGGATGGCACCACGGGGGTCGGTGAGGAAATGTCAGCGCTCGAAGTAATCCAAAGCACACTGATTGGACAGACCTCCGGCCCTCTGACCAATTCTACTGGCGGGACTAGTCAGGGCAACCCCGAGGCAGGATTGAAGACCAAGACCCAGCAAGAGCTGATGAATGACTGGATCCCGACGACTGGTGATAGGGCCGGCGCTGGAGCGGTGACGGCCGCGGTTCTCGCGGGATTAATTGGAGGGGTTGTATGGATGACTATGGAGTGAGGGGATGGCGAGGGTGGGGAGAACAACGGATCTCGTTAGATGGTGTCTCATCATTATGGCGCAGCGCGCAAGCTGGGGAATGGGTAAACGTGGGTAGGGACATGGGACGGTAAAGGGATATGGGGCCGCTCTTCAGCGACAGGCGTTATCGTGTGGTTTTTTGCATATGTTTCTCTATGTTGTAGCTATGTAACGCCTATCAGATGGAATATATGACGTCGAATCTTCTGACGATCTTGCTTGTCTCTTGAGGGGTTCAAGTTAAGATTCATTTGTGTAAACTTACCGCTTCCACTTTCTATCTTTCATCCGAAGTTCTTTTTGTGGAACCCTTTCGCGCGCGATGATCTACTGTACAGTACAGCACTGACCTGCTAGATAACGTTAAATCGGCTGAGCTAGCATTGATCGATCCTCTTTTTACGATTTTCCCTTCTACGAGTTTGGCGCCTCATGACAAAATATATGTGCACTCCCATGAATTATGACAAGATCTACAGTCATTCATATCTTTCCCCAGCTGAAGAACGCCGCCTGCGTTATCTGTACAACCTACTCCGCAAACGTACATCATCTCATATGCTCGGCCGTCCCAATGCGCTGGAGTGCACACACTCTAACTTTTGTCCGGCTCTCAACTACCACCCGCTTAGCGAATCAGGTCGCGCCGCTCGCTTCTCCGGGGCGGCGACGCCCGCGGGCTAGGTTATTTTAGGGTGGAGGGTCTGTTTGGTGGATATGCGGAGACTTGGCGGTACTGTTCGATGGCTTCTTTTGCGTGAGGTTTTAGGGGTCTAGGGTCCACTGGGGAGCTTTGGAGATCCTTTGGCTTGGTGATGTGTTACGGCCCGAAGCCGCTATTGTAATGTGCATGGCACAGGGCCAGCTGAGGTGGGTAGTAGTGTGGATTGCTGTGATGTGATGGAAGTTGCGCAAGCTAGTTGATGTTGACTTCGTAAACAGATAGTTTTGATAGTAGTATCGATTTATGTAGAGAGTATTTAATAATTGGTATCACCATGATGTTTTTTATTCTGCAGTGGTAGAAGTCGAGAAGCTGATTATTTTTCCTCTTACTTTTTGGACTCTCAGCTTAATTTTTTGGCTTATTAAATTTCTAAAATGGCACCTTTTCAACCGCTCCTTAAGGAGGTGAATATTGCCTGGGCTTTCACTTACAGGGACTTCACGGGTAAGATAATTAAACTTTGTTGATAAATATGGGCGAAGTTAGAGTTGGGCTAATTATTTTAATACCGAATAGCTACCGTGGTTCCATTCTCATTTTTTACCATCGCTTCGTCCCTCGAGGCCGGGTCATCCTACGAAACCCTTCTCACCAACACCAGCAAATGTGCCCTTCTTAGTTTTCTCCTATTATACACCTTCACCATAAGCAACCAGATCAATGGAATCGAAGAAGATAAAATCAACAAGCCTGATCGCCCGATCGTCTCAGGACGTGTCACTCTCCAAGGAGCCTACGCAAGATATGGTATCTTCACCCTCGGATGCTTCTTACTCGCCTTTGCCATGGGCGTAGAGATAGGAGCCACAACATTCATGGTCCTCGGCTCCCTTCATAACTTCACGAATATATCATCTTTTGGTCCAGGAAAAGACTCCGCTACGACTGGTATTCTCACATCCGGTCTCTATAACGCTTGGGTCCTCGGCGGAGGAGACCAACGCCGTGGAATAAACTGGATTGCATGCCTATCCATAAGTCTACTCTTCACAATCTCAATTCAGGACCTCCGGGACGTGATCGGAGATGCAGCTTCAGGCCGATACACCACCCCTTGGATGCTAGGGAAACCCTATGGTAAACCAGTTCCCCTTTTCACATTTATTCCGCCAAAAGCTGACGCAAAAAAAAATAGATAGGGTATATATAGGCATCTGCATGCTTGCCGTGCGAGCCATAACACTTACGAGACAATACCTCGAGGGCGGGAATTTATACTCCTCGAGAATCTGCGCTGCACTTGTCGTATTGGCAGATGTTTTCTTGGTGGCGAGGATGTTTAGGTTGCAGAGTATTCCTGAGGATAAGAAGACGTATCGGTTTTATATGCTTAGGTTCTCGTTTGAGACGCTGTTAGCTTCATTTATTTTGGCGGCTTGATCTATTATGATTATCGGAGTTATATGGATGCCCAATTTAGGGCTGCGATATGGAATAAAAAACTCATGGTTTAGGGGAGAAAGGGCAGGCGACTCCGGGCGATGGACTGTTAGGTATTTTACACTAAATATAGGTGGGTTTTCTTGGAGATAGGTGCTTTCGGATATAGATCTTATGGAAAGCTTGGAAATTATACGAAAAACTCTGAAAAGCTCTCCAAAATCTTCATCCTCAAAAAACAAGTGACGGTGGTGGAGTCTTAAAAACTCCCGCTGTCCTTCATTTCAACGGCCTCTATGTCCCGTAGAATCTCCATTGCATTTTCATATTTCTGTCCCCAACACTTCGAAGTAATGGCGCTGCAGATATGGGAGTCCTGCGAAAAATTGGCATTTTCAAAGCGACTTCGGACGCTATCATACCACCCCCCTTCTCCATCGACAATGTCTTGAAAGACACCATGGCCCATCATGATGAAATAGATGGTGCAGCCGAGCGCAAACAGATCCGTCTGACATCAGCATGGAACGAATCCTCTCGAGGGCAGAAAAATCTGCATGGCTCAGCACTCCCACATTCCAAAATGATTTCGCCTGTTTCTGATAGATAGTTTCCCTGAAAGTCCGTCAGCTTTATTCGGAGCTTCCCGTCCAGGAGAAGATTTGTAGGCTGAATATGCAGTGAATGACCCGCTTGGAGTGGACATGAGCGACTGCTTCAGCAGCTTCTCGGCACCAGGTTAGTCGTTGCTGGAGTGAGACAGTTGCATGGTTAGATAGCATATAATCGTGCAACGTTCCGTTGATAGCGCGTGCCAAATACAGCCCATCAGCTGATAGGTGCTTGAGACCGATGATTCGAGGGTGTTTGCCAACTTTGCAAAGGATCTCATACTCCAGCTGAAGGCGTCTCATGTCTCCCAGGTGTGAGCGGATACTTGAGAACTCTGGATTCGTCCACTTCACCGATCCAGGCGCTAGTCCCGGAGGCGAGTACTCGCTGTACGCCCGGCGGGCAGTACTGATGATATTCAACGATTTCACTTGTATCATTGGACATCGTGGTGTGAGCGAAATAGGAAATAAATTGGTTGTGGGGAAGGACATGGGGATAAATTCTAAGACGGTGAAGGGGAGTTTTATACGAGCACTCCTATTGGTATTTGAGGTTGTGGGGAGAGGTGGAGCACAAGGCTGTAACAATGCAAACTGGTCAACAATCTATCATAGAGATATTTATTGCCAGGACTTGGCCAAATATATTATTTTAACTGGCTATATGTCTACTGTCAATAACGACGAGATATTTAATGCGACTGTGATCTAAAAATGTATCTTGTTATTCACATGTTTTATCATTCAGAGTTTTATTTTATGCACCCATGCCGACATGGCGGTTACTGCAAGATACCCAAAGAAGAATATTAGGTTATGGAGATCTCACATGTTGAATTTAGACACGCATCCACTGTCTCGTCCCGCATGCTAGTTTCCAGCTGAACTGCATGCACGTATGGACCCCGGAAAGATGTGGGGAGCTGCGTGGTAGCATGCACCGCAGATCATTACGTGGTTTGCTTTGCACGATGCTCTCCAAGACTCGAATCGATGTCCACCATATCTTTGATTTACCGTCATGTGGCTTTCATGTGGATGAATAAAATAGGAGTCCTCACTGGATTGAATGCGGACTGGAGTTCTCGTTCTTATCGTTGAGGATAGTGTTAAAAGCTGTCCGACAAAAATATCGCTCCCCTTAACATTTTTGGGGAGCATTTACACCCATAATTATATTTCACAATGAGCCCTTCCAATGTTTCCAATGAGCTAGGCATAGACGACACCCCCAAAAGCATAGAGGAGTACAGAGTTATATATGAAAAGTCGGTCAAAGATCCAGAAACTTTCTGGGCTGGCAAAGCCCGAAAACTGCTTGATTGGGAACGAGATTTCACGACCATCCATACTGGAAATTTCAAAGATGGTGATAACGCCTGGTTTCAAGAAGGCCGTCTGAATGCCTCTTATAACTGCATTGACCGCCATGCAATTCAAGATGCCAACAAAGTTGCTGTGATCTTCGAGGCCGATGAGGTCGGCAATGGACAAAAAATAACTTACGGCCAACTCCTCCACGACACATCTCGGCTGTCATATGTTCTCAAAGATCTCGGCGTAAAGAAAGGCGACATAGTCTGCATATACCTACCCAACATCTACGAGGCCCTTGTGGCAATGCTAGCATGCTCAAGAATTGGAGCTGTTCACTCAGTTGTCTTCATGGGATTTTCTGCAGCAGCATTACGAGACAGGATTCTGGATGGACGTTCGAAAATTGTAATCACCGCTGACGAGGGCCGACGTGGTGGCAAGGTAGTGCCGACAAAGGCTATTGTCAACGAAGCCTTATTGCAATGTCCCCAAGTCATCAGCTGCCTTGTTCTGAAGCACACTGGATCTAGCGTTCCGTGGTGCCCTACACGAGATGTTTGGTGGCACGAAGAAGTCCGACAGTGGCCAGCATATATTGCTCCAGAGTCAATGTCCGCAGAAGATCCATTATTCCTGTTATATACATCGGGATCGACTGGTAAACCGAAGGGTTTGATGCACACCACGGCAGGATTTCTCCTGGGCGCCAATATTACCACCAAATATGTATTCGATATGCAACAAACCGACGTGCACTTTTGCGCTGGAGACATTGGGTGGATCACTGGGCACACATATCTTGTATATGGGCCATTGCTCGTTGGAGCTACCACTGTCGTATTCGAGGGAACTCCTGCTTACCCGTCATTTTCGCGGTACTGGGATATCGCCGAGGAGCATCGTGTTACCCACTTCTACGCAGCACCCACAGCTCTTAGAATCCTGAAGCGCGCTGGTGACTCTCACATTACTGCACCAATGGAGAATCTGAGAGTCCTTGGATCAATTGGGGAGCCAATAGCACCGGAAGTTTGGAAATGGTATCATGAAACTGTGGGCAGAAAGAGGGCCTGTATTGTGGATGTGAGTTTATGTCCGTTCCAAACAGAAAACCGTTGCACTAATATAAAATCAGACTTACTTCCAGACTGAAACGGGCTGCCACGTCATATCACCTCTTGCAGGCTCAATTCCGACCAAGCCTGGATGCTGCACAGTTCCATTCCTGGGTATTGAGCCAGTCATACTTGACCCCAATTCGGGTCAAGAGCTTGAAGGCCCAGCAGAAGGGCTTCTGGCCATTAAACGCCCTTGGCCCAGTATGGCACGCACAGTCTGGCGTGCCCATGAGAGATATTTGGACACCTACTTCAATGAGTTTCCTGGTTATTATGTACGTCCAAACCCCGCTTTATGCCTATTCAAACTGACACCCAAAGTTTACCGGCGACGGCGCATTCCGCGACGAAGATGGCTACTACTGGATCCGCGGCCGCGTCGACGACGTCGTCAACGTCTCCGGGCACCGTCTCTCAACCGCCGAGATTGAAGCCTCCCTCCTCGAAAGCCGTAAGTTATTCGCAAACTGATTCAGACACAGAAGACTATTAATGCGGCTATCAAGAATATGTTGCTGAATCGGCCGCCGTCGGCGTGAAAGATGAGATTTCGGGACAGGCCGTCGTGGCGTACGTCTCGCTCAAGGACACCAATACGGATACGGCGACGATATCGGCTGCGCTTATACAGCAAGTTCGGAAAGATATTGGCGCCTTTGCTGCACCTAAGGCGCTGTATTTTGTATCCGACCTCCCGAAAACTCGATCTGGGAAAATCGTTCGGAGGGTGCTGCGGAGTATTCTCGAGGGCGAGACTGAGAACTTCGGCGACACATCGACGGTGAGAACTTGCACGCTACTGCAAGGGAAAACAAGCTCTGACCATAAGATTTAGCTTCTAAACCCTACTGCAATCCCAAACATTATTAAAATCGTCCAAGAGAAGCTGAATCCGCCGGCGGCTCCAGTTGTCCAAGATCCTTCTACGGTAATAGAGGATGGGCCAAAAGAGGAATCTATGATGATCGAAAGCGTCATCGAGACAGTGGATGTGGAGATTCAAAGCAAAGAGTAGCGAGACTCAATAAGACCCCATGTTTCTGATTTAAATAGATGCCAGTAAAGTCATTTCGGAACTAAAAACAAACACCCTTTTCACTTTTCAGCGACGAGGCACTGCACGCTGCCTATTTACTCATTCCATTATCCCTACGAATATATCGCCATAAAGGCATCCTCAGAATATATACCCGATCATAACCGCCTTCTCCACCTCAGTCTTCCGACTCTCAAGTCTCTAACTCCCTATCCCATCTTTACAAGCCATTGGCAAGAGCCTCATTCTCCCAAGAAACGAAAACACATCTCTCCCGCGCTATGCAAGCCTATGTAAAACGTATTTCAAGCACTCCCACTTCTCTCCACCGGGTAATATTATCCATTAAATAATACAAAAAAGTCCCCCCGCTACCATTAGGCAAACGTCATCTCCATCTCCTTCTCCTTGAACTCATCCTCATCATCGTCATCCGCCCACGCATTCCCGCCAAGCGGCTCCGTCTTGCTGCTTTTGATCGACGGCCTATGCATGTCCACCTCAATCCCAGCCTTCGGGTCGGGAGGCAAAGGTTTATCCCTGAAGTCCTTTGATCCCCGCGGACTAACCTCAAACGATCTGGATTCGCCCCAGCCCTCGTCCATTTTGAGGCCCGACGGTGACAAACCCAAGCCAGTAGCCGACCGCGCCGGCGACACGTATGCCGTGTCGAAACTCATCTGTACCTCATCCTCGGGGTTGAGATACGGACTCGACTGGTAGCTCTTATACCCCTCGTCAGGGCCATACGTATAGCTCTTCTTCGGCGCAGGCGACGACTCTTCATACGCGCCCATAGTCGGAATCACGTCCGCCGACTTCGTGTCCCTCAGCGCACCAAGACTAGACGATGGTACAGCCGGTGACGCAGCCGGGCTGCTAAAGTCCAACTTCATAGGCGGCAGTGTGCTCTCCAGCTCCTTGACCTCAAAGTTCTCGCTCGCCAGCTCGGCGCGGATGGCATCGATATCAAACAACACACTATCATGTTTCTTGCTCAGCTCCGAATCATCCTCATCGTCCTTACTCTCCTGATACGTCTCCCACTCCTTCTTCGTAGCCGCCGCCTTCTTCTTCCGCTTCAAGAAGCCGAATTTGCCCTTCGCCTCGCGCTCTTGGCGATCAAACTCCTTGCGCGCCTCCTCAATCTCGTTGATCAGCTCGCGCTGTCGCTGCTGGTGGTTCTCCGGATCCGGGTCCTCGATCTCGCTGAACTCGTCGCTGTCGACCTGCCACCCTACCTCGCGGAGTAGTCGCGGCATGGCGGTTCGGTACGCCATGTGTCCCTTGACGAGGTCTGTGACATCCACGTTCTCGAGGCCGGGGATTCCCTCGACGGGCGCGAGACCGGCGATGCGCGAGATTCCGCCAGATGTGAGACGGAAGAGGTATCCAAGAATCCAGTCATTGCGTGCGAAGCCGTTAACGAAGCGGCCGGCGACGACGGATCGCGCTTTTAGGTAGTCGTCCTTCTTGGCGACGATGGGGGAACCGAAGAGGTACACGTTCTGGACGAGGCCGTAGGCTCCCCTGCGACTGAGCTCGCGCAGACACGAGAAGATCACGCGGCAGCCGAGGGAGTAGCCTACGAAGGTGATGGGGCGTGTACCAAGGTTGCGGTCGATCAGGGAGTCTGCTAGAATGAGGCCTGCAGATTCGGCACGCACAAGAGAGACCGCCCAGGGGTTGTCGATGAGGTACGAGAGTTTAGTAAGGACGACGGGGAGTTGGAGAGCGGCCATGAGACCGATGAGGATGGTGCTTCCAAGGACTTGCTGAAGACCTTGCGTTAATGCCTGCAACTGTTAGCTTTTGTCTCTCAAGTTCGATGTAGATGATAGAGCATACCTCAGTAGCCAAAATATTAATCGTATCTCCCATACTCGTCAACATCTCCGGCTCCCAAAGCACGGAGTAAATGTCTCCCATAATAGGATCAACAGTACTATACGGCAACCTCACATCATCGACCTTGCCCGTCATCCACCCCGACACCGTGACAATGAGGTTAACCCTCTTATTATTGTGCAGCGGCCTGTACTCAAAAGTCCTGACCGCGCCAGTCCTCCTATTCGCCGCCTTCACCGCAATAATACCACCCGAAGTCGCAGCAGCAGACGTGATAATCGCCGCTCCTCCTGCACCAGCCAGGAAACCACTCGTGCCCGCTACACCGATAGTGGTGAACCCAGCCGCGAGACCAGCACCGATGACAGGAGCCAGCAAGCCCGCGGATAGACCGATGACAAGACCTCCTCCCACGGTAGCGAGACCCATCATCATGTAGCGCTTCTTCAAGGCCATCTTCCGGCGAGACTCTTTATGCTCGTCTTCGTTCCAGTTCTCCTTCTCGGCCGCCTGCTGCATCTCGAGGGCGTCGGTGACGCGCTTCTCGAAGCGGCAGATGTCGAGCCAAGTGATGTCAAGGTGGTTACCCACTTGCTCGAGGAGATATCTAGCGCGCGAGTCATAGATCGAGTCGGCTATAAGGGTGAGAAATAGATCACAGAGAACTGTCCATCTCAGATCGATATCGAGGTTCTTCGTCGTCGGTAGCTGCCCCGGTGTCCTCACCTCAGGCAAATGCTCGCCGTCAGTCTCGACATACGGCGGTGGCGGCGCCGCAGCTTCTTCTTCGTCCAGCTGCGAGCTCGACAACGAGTCTCTCGACATCTTCTCCTTCTTCCCCGCCGCTGACTCCGGCCGCGGACTAGCCGTCTTAGAAGTAGCCGAATCCTCCGTCTTAGAAGTATCCTCTCCCTTAGAAGTAGTCGACTCGCCCTTATCCTCAGCCATCGGATTCCTAACCCTCGCATTCGCCATCAACGTCGGCGTCAAATCTCTCGGCTCAACCCCATGTTCCGAAAGCTGCTCAATCATAATCTGCTCCGGCGTACTAATCTCCATATGCGCATACAGCCTAATCATCATCTTCTGGCTAAACATGCGCATCCCCGCCGTGCCCACACTCGTCTCCTTCTTCGCGCCCTTGCTGGTACCTTCCAGCACTTCGTGGGCTTTCACCATGGATGAGAGGACGAGCCGCGTCATGCCGACGTAGGCGATGCGCTGGCCTTCGGTGAGGAGGTCTTTGGTGGCTTCCATTTGGGAGATTGCGTCGCGCTGCTCTTCGTCTTCGAAGCCTGCGGCGGTGGTGCCGCCACCATTGGCTTCTTTGAAGAGGTACGAGGTGTGCTCGTCCAAACTCGTGGCGGACTGCGCGTCCTCGTCCAGCTGAACTCTGGTGTAGCCCTTCCCTGCCCCACCGAGCCCGGCATATGTGGCGTCCTCGACGTCGGATTCGTGAGCCTCCTTCGCGACGAGCTTGTTGTCGTCGTCGTACATGTCAAAGGGCGCGTAGGCTGGCATTGCCTGCCATTCGTCCTCGGAGTCGGCTTTCTTGTCTTCTTCCTCCGGCTGTACCGCAGTCTGTTGGTGAGACCATTCTGATACTTTGTTCACAGAGCTTTTGTCGCGTTTGTGGCCAGGATGCGACATGTTGTTAACAGAGCTCTTAGCTCGAGCATGGCCCTTCTTTTCTGTGGGCTCTGCGGGGGCCTTTTCTTCCTTTGTAGGTGCTTCAGTCGTGGAAGCTTTGGTCGCAGAAGCTTCATTTGTAGGTGATTTGGTAGCGGGCTCTTCGGCCTTTGTGTCCTCGCCTTTCGAAGTTTCCGTACTCGATTCTTTAGGTACAACGGGAGTGTCTGGCTTATCCGCATTCTTTGGCACCTCTGGCAGCTCTGGGGCTTCCGTCGTCTCTGGAACCTGTTCCGAAGGAGCATCTTTGAAGTCGTCGTCATCACTGCTCGAATCCTCCGTCACCACCTTCTTCTCCCCCGTCGTCCCCTTGGGTATCTCTCCATCCCCCTCCTTTATATGTATATCCGACTCTTTCGCAAGTTGTGCACCCTCCTTATCCCCCTCCTTCCGTGCGTCCGCCTTCCCATCCCCATCCTGCCCCTCCTCACTCCCCACCGCCTCTCCCCGCCCTTGCGTCGGCACTTTAGCAACCTCCTTACTCCTCACCGGCAGCCCCCACTCATCAACCCCCGGTATCGACTGACCACCCCCATCCCGCCCAGGCATGATGATATATCCCTTCGCTTCGACCTATCAGCGTCCCCCCAGCACACTCATACAGCGCTCTCTCCCAGCACGTCTCTCTCAATCCCGTCAAAAAGTAAAACCAGCAAATCCCCAGCCGTAAATCAACCGTACCGCATAGCAAGTGCGGATCGACTTATCGTGGGGGCGTAGCTGTCGCTGCGTTTTGTGGGCTGCTGCTGCTGCTGCTGACTCGGGGGGTAGTTGTGGGAGTTGCGGCGGGCGGTGGAACTCTCCTTTAATGGGCCGGTTGCGCGGCCGAAGGATGGGATGGGGGTGGTGTCGGATTTGTTTCGCTGGTTGGGGAAGGCGGTGAGAGGAGGACGTGGGGCTGGGGCTGGGGGTGTGGGCGCGGGTGGGCAAAATGTCTTGGTGTTGGGGAACAGGGGGCATGTGATTTCAACGGTGTTTTTATAGTAGGTTGAAAAGGATTATGATGGGTAATAATCAATTAAGTTTCGTGCTGGAGTTATTACTGTGATGCAAGCTTTTCATTCACTTCCATCGATTGTCCTGTGCAAAAAAAGGCGTCAAAGGCCCACATGACGTGCCGCTGGTTTAAGGGTATCGTTTATTCTTTTGTTCGTGACGTATTCTTCTACAGACCTTCCCGCATATTCTCAAGCCTCCATGCCCTTCCCGCGTCGTTTCTCAAGCTTCCACGCCTTCCCCTGCATCCGCTGCCTCTGCAGGGGCCGCAACAGGTACACCACCTTCTCCCTCCCCAGCCCCAGCAGCGGCACCAGCACCAGCACCAGCTTTCTTCTTCCTCCTCGTCTTCTTCTTCACCTCTCCCTCCGGCGCCCCCCCATCTTGAGCCTTATCTCCCCCCTCCTTCTTCTCGCTCTTCTCTCTCGGCTCCCTAACCTTCCTCACCACCGCCCCCTCCCCCTCCTTCTTCGCCTTCTTAACACTCAACGGATTCGGCCCCTTCGGCTGCCCATAAACCTTCTT
>LNAR01001910.1:0-23218 GCA_001630585.1 Pseudogymnoascus sp. BL549 | reverse complement strand
CATCACCGCCGATCTCCTAACCCGCGTCCCGCCGGGCGTCGCGCAGAAGGGGCTGTGTGATTGGGAGACTGATGCGCCGAGGGAGAGGAGGGCGTGGGGGGTTGGGTTGGGGGGAGGGAATGTGCCGTGGAGGATTAGGAGGAGGGAGAAGGAGAAGGAGGGGGCTGGGAGGTAGGGAGGTGTGGGGATGGGAAGGATGATGGGGTGTGTGGCGGGCGCGGGACGCTGCGCTCTATGCCCTGGTATATGACTAGGGAACGGGCACGCGAATGGTGCGGGTGCACGGGGATATACTGTATTACTGAAAGTAGCGTGTTGATGGCTGGTGATGTGCACTGGAGATGCACGTAATGGAAGCGCTGGAGACAGGCTGAAGAATGGCGAAAGGAGGAGCCTAATGTAAATATTAAGTGGTGATGGACGAGAAGATAATGTCGTCTGAAATATATGTATATATATGTAAGCCAAACCTGCAGGTCACCAAATTACGCACATAGCAGGACTAGGACACATAGACAATCACTTTGTGATGCATTACAAATACTTGTAGACACGTCCAAAAATCGTTGCCCATTCTGTAGTATCTGTGAAGCATAGGTCGCCCTAGCTCGACGTCATATTCAAGTCTCACACTGTTCATTTATATCCCCCTCAGCAATCCCACACCTACCTCCTCGCCGGCTCAATCGAAATCGGATTAAAAAACAGCTCCCCCGGATCAACCTGCCTCTTAATCTGTCGCAGCCTCGGAAGATACTTCCCCCAATACAGCTCCTCCGCCTCCCGCCGCCCCAGCCGCGCATCCACATAATTGACATACATCCCCCACTCCCCCGATTCTAGCGGCTGCGTCGTAACATCTACCCAGCCGTCAAGAAACTCGAACCCATTTGGCGGATACGTCCCTTCTAGCACTCGATCGTAGAACTGGATAATGTACAGCTTATCCCGATGCGGATACGACGTGGCTCCATTATCCGCCGCCCAGACACCTGAGCTCGCCCCGCCGTGCAGGTCGAGCTGGAACCACCATATACGATCCACGTTGAATGCGACGTTGAACCAGTAGTCTACAAAATTCTCGGCAGATGTGCCGTTCAGACCGGTCAGCGTGAGGCTCTTGGCGTAGAAAGTATCATGCTGGAACGGCGCGTTAGCTCTTCACTCTCAAGTCAAAGGGATACTCACAATATTATAAGGCTTCGGCACAACCAGCCCCGTAGGTGACTCCGAAAAATGTTCCAGCCCACCAATCCACCCCGTCGTCCCAGCAGTCGCAATACTCCCATTAACCTTCTCCAAAAACGGGCCCAACGCATCATCCAACCCGGCCCTGTCACCATAGAAAACCCCATCCAATGAACTCCCATTCGCCGACGCCATGAGACGCATATTCAACTCCGACGACATCTCATACCTCGTAAATATCTCCAACTCCTCCAGCCCCTCCACCGCCGTCTCTTCATCCCACGGAAGCTCGGCAGAGAACCACGTCACAACCTTCGGCGCTTCGTACGTCCTAAACCGGAACTCGGTCGCGATTCCGAAACCCGATCCTGCGCCTAGCATCGCGAAGAATAGGGAGGGGTGAACACTCGCAGAGCAATCGACTACGCTTGCGTTGGCGAGGACGACGGTCAAGCTTTCTACCCAGTCGAGAGCCAGACCGTGCGTGCGCGATGACATGCCGTAGCCCCCGTGCAGGACATGGCCTCCGACTCCGACACTTTCGAGTTTGTCAGCCACTTCCCTTGTCCCGTTAATAAGGGGGGAACTCACCCCGGACACGTCCCATGTGAAAACGCCCTCCCCTGATTATAGATCCCCGTCGCAACATCACCCAGCCTCGCCCCCGGCCCAATGGTCGCTATATCCGTCTCGCGATCCAAACTCACCTCGGCCAAATGGTCAAGCTCAACTACCAAATGTCCGTCTTCCCCCCCTGAACTAAGGGATGCATATGAGTGGCCCCCTGCCTTGGGGGTTACCTTCACATGGTGCGCGACGCCGCAAGCGACCGCGGCTGCAACTTGAGAGGTGGATTTTGGGATAGCGATGGCGATGGGGATGTAGGCTACGCGGAGGTTGAAGGGGGAGGCGAGGAGGGGCCAGTTAGGGGAAGAGGGGGTGATGAAGAGGACCGAGGAGTCGGTGAGGCAGGTTAGGAGAGAGTTGGTGGCATGGGCGGCGGCGGCTAGGAGGACGAGCTGGAGGAAAGCTGTTAGCTTCATTGTGGGGTTTGGTGAGGCGGGATTGAGTCTTGAGGATTTGAGACCGTCGACGACGAAGTGGTTGTATTTATTGGTATGTTGCACATGGCACGAGTAAGCTGCATGGTTAAGCCGACAAGGACCACATGGTCATACATACCGTTCTAGGATTTCGAATCCTCCAAAGTTTGTTGTACAGTGTAATATGACAGCTCAATCCACGGTAGCTCCTGCTATAGTAGGATAGCCGCGGCTTCCTGTGCTACCGAAGTATCCTATATTAGTAATGTCAGTATCCGCATTAATACGGCAGGAGCATTCAGAGACGAGGCTAATAGGCTTCCTAGAGTCGTAGTTTCCGCATTGGAAAGACTTGAAGGCTACACAGGATTTGCCATTCATTGATCTATGGTGTTTGTTGTCCGCATATGGATCTTGGATACTTGCATTCGAGCCTAGCAGCTTGAAAAGTTAGACTTGGTAGTTTATGTTGCGCAAACACTTACTTCGAAGCTTGAAGTTGAATTTCTCTATAGCTTGGATGGAATATGAGACATTGCAACCGGACACTTGAAAATCAGGAAGCTCGGATGATTGAATGATTCTTTCATTACCCCATCACGGGGGTTCATCGTATATGCAACAGCAACCCCGTATCTCACACCAAACTCGTCAATCGTCCTAGCCATCCCTCCAGAAGACACATAATAAACCCCAAATACGCCCCGAACCCCAAGTTCATTCCCTGCACCCTTCAAAGCTAAAAGCAGATCAAATTCTGACGCCCACTTCACTTCCTTCCGCCGCCAGGCATCACCCCTCCCAATGCCCTCAACACATCCCTCATCCCCACACCCCCTCCCCTTTCTTCTTTTTCTCTTTCGCACAATCTCCCTTCACACGCATCCATAACTCGTCCGGCCACTCCGTCCATCTCTTTCCCGTCTTGCTCGAGCCCATGCACCGCATGCGCAAACACATCCGTTGCTAGCTCTAGACGATCCCTCACAGCGTTTAGGCGCGCCGTGACGCGTGGTGCGAGAGTGCTGTTGGTGTGTAGCGCATCGAGTATTGGGGCGCTGGAGGCGGGGAGGAGAGTAGGGTCTAAGGGCGCTGATTTTTGTGGTCTTGGAGGTTGAGAGGGCGGAGGCGCGGAAAGGGCGAGGAGTTCGGCTTTCTCTTTCCGTAATCTATGATTCCATCGTTAGTCTGGCATCCATCTATTTGTAATTCTCTCGCGCGCTACAGAAGAGCAAGAAGGGAACAAGGAACAAGACATACCGTTTAACCCTTTCTTCCAACTCCGCAACCCTCGCCGCATTCCCCACATTCAGCGGATTCGGCACAACCACCACCTTCTTCTCCCCCGGCGCTCTCGCAAACCAATCGCTCAGCTCACTCCGCTCCGAGAACTCCTTCAGCACCTGCTCCTGTATATGCCTAGCCGCTAGTACCGCTGCGCTACCCTCTCCCATCCCGGGCCTATCTCCCAGTGCTCTCTCCCCACACCACGTCAGCAGTTGCCTCATGCGCCGCGGCTCAGGTAGAGAACTTTCGATATGCTTGTAGAACTCGTCGGTTGGTACAGCTGCGTGCGGCGTGGCGGTGTGTCCGCTATCTATCAGTGAACTAGCGCGTCGTCCGCGTAATCCCAAACTTGACCGTCGTGCCGTCGTCTGGCGCAGAGCTTTATTCCGATTCAGCACTGGTGTGTCGCTGAATGGGAGCGCGATTGTCGTCGCGTGCGAGGTGCTCAGGATAGGCGTGCGCGTTATTGATTGCGACTCGGGCTCTGGCGGAGGTTGCGACACTGTGGATACACCGCCAACCATCTCGATGGCGTCCTCGTCATAGTCGTCATGGGATGCCTCAGCTTCGTTTCGGCGCGAATTCTCGAGTGAGGAGCGAGTACTCCTGCGTGTCCCACGGCGCGCCTCGGGTTGTGCTGCGGAGCTCTCCCTTTTCCTCCTGGTCGTGTCGCGCGCGTCTTTCTTAGGTGATGGTACTTTGGGCTCCTCAGGCTTTGCGGGCGTGGCGGAAAAGCTCATCTTCCTCTTTGAGGGCCGCCGCGGTAAATCCTTTGGCGCATCATCGAATTTCTCTTGCCTCCTACTCCGCGATGGGGCCGGTTCCGTCTCAGCTACTGCTTCCAGCGGCGCCGCAGTCTTTGTTCGTTTCGAGCCGCGAGTGAAATTGAAGTCGCCGTCTGATTCATCGTATGCTGTGACAATTGTTAGCATGCCCCTCCCTCTATCTATCTCATCCGGCTTGGCGCGTGGGCTGCACGTACTGGCTAATCGCTTGCTGCGCCTGCGCTGTGGCTGTGAATTCATGCTCAGCGTTTCTAGAGGATTCCGCGTGCGTATGAGGGTAGTCATTGAGCGTCGACCGAGCTCGTCATGGGCCTATTCTGTGGTATGTGTTTGTCGGGTGGTGGAGACCGCAACGCGCGAAAATTGTCGCGTTTTCGAAACTCCGCTCGGTGCTGAATAAATGCTGTGGACCTGTCGACGCGATTGATATTGAATTGCAGAGTTGGCGGTGGTCGTGTGAGGCGTTGGGTGTTGCGTTGGCGTGCTTCGTGATGTTCTTGGGTTGTTCCTGCCATTGTTTACATGCGATGCTTGAAGTGGGCAAAGCAAGCTAGTATCGCGCTAACTCGATTAGGCCCGACAACTCTGACGCGAGCGCGTCAATGGACCCTCAATGCGGCCCACGATCTTCATTTTGTAATTCATTTCAGAATAGCTAACGCGGTATTCTGATTATTTGTCAAGGCATTATATTGTTTATACTGGGCTATCTATATGCTGATTCGGTGTAAAGAGTTTTGCGACCACCAAAGTTAATTCTTTATTTGGCGGTGTTATCTGCCGCTTTATACTTAATATTGATGGTGCTCTAATACTAACCCGCAGACGAACAATGCATTGTTAAATCTTTCAACACCCTCTTTATAGCAGTTCTCTTTGCATGTACGAGTAGCGCCTGTCCTATCTGAGACCCTTACATTTCCTTATCAGCACGATCTAGATTTTTGCTTGGGTCCCCTATGGGCGATTTTGCGCCAAGGTCACTATGGCGGCAGCACTAGACAACAGTCACCAACACCATAAAACTAGAGAACAGTCACTGTAGTCACAACCCCTGATAACAGTCACTATAAGTCTCGGCGTTGATTTCAGCGCTTTTGTTTGCGATACTGACGAACGGTATTCAAACATAACCTTTCAAAAGGCCACCAACCACCAGGCGTATCGTCGTTATAATCCAGATAGCCACCAACCAAACAACCAGAGAACTCCGTACCATCCCGTGGCGCCATGACTCCTTGAATCCACTGGCGGCGCCGCTTCGACCCGCCAAGGAAACGCGAAATACCCAAACAGACAACCTACTCCAACATCGTTCCGCACTCGTTGATTTATTCCTCGGCACCACCATCCTCCTCCAACACGCCCAGAAGTCCATCCAGTCGTTCGTCCACCTCTTCCTCACTAAGGCCCAAACACTTAGCCGTAAGCTTCCTATACATCCCTCCCTTCTCTCCCATCCCCACATCAGCCATCGCGCCGGCATACTCAGTAACCAAGCCCTGTCTCCTCCCCTGCTCTTCCAACAGCGACCTCAGCAGCTCCGCCAAACTCTCCACTCCACCTTCATCATGCCCATTCCCATTGGCCATGCTCTCCTCCTGTGCCGCCCCGGCACTAAGCATAATCGCTTGTTGCTGCTCCACAAGGCTCACTACCCGCTGTTGCGCATGCGCCAGCTGGTTCACTTCATTCTGCACAGCGCTATCATCCTCCTCCACATTTCCCAGCTCGTGGATCTGTCGCTGGATTGTCGCAAGCTCCACCTGTGAGCTCTGCAGAATACGCTTGGCCTCCCTCTCGCTGTTCTCCCTGTCGAGTAGCTCCTCATCGAAACTGCGCGCTAGGTCCATGAATTTCTCCGCCATGAGTGGCATGAGTTTCGTCGAAACAGATTGCGCCGCTTCGCTGTGGTGCGCCTCTTTCCGTGCAGCCAGCGCCGCACTGAGGTGTTGGCTTGCATTGGGAGTTGACTGCGAGATGTTGATGTCGTGGAACGAGGTCATCTGGCGTTGCGAGTCTGGGGCAAATGGGGACGAGGATGCAGCTAGATTTCGCTCGCGTCGAGTGCTGTTCAGCTCCTGGATCAGCTCATCCGCGCGCACGCCCGCATTATTAGGGATGTCGGTACTAGCTCCGCGGCCGATGAGAGCGCGTACGCATTTTCGGGCTTTGTTGGTCGCGGCGATGTGACAAGCTGTGTCACCGTTCGAGTCCTGGATATCGAGGAGGCGGCGAACCTCATCTTGTTCGGTCGTCTCGGAGAGCTTGTTAAGCACCACGTCAAGATAGTATCTAGCGCAGTGGTGTTTAGTGCGAGAGTGGGTCAAGGCAACGGCGTGGTGAATCGCAGTTGCACCGTGAGCATCGACGCAATCGATTGTCGAGATTAGCTCTTGGACGACACGGGGCATGGATTGCTTGTCAAGACAGTTTGTGAAGAGGACGGAGCGCATGAGGGGGGTTTCGCCGCGGATGTTCCTGCAGGAAAGATTGGCGCCAAAGCGCTTAAGCTGTTTCATCACATCAACGTCACCCATGGCGCTGGCCCAATGGAGTGCAGTGTGAGCATCCGAGTCAATCAGCCAGTCAGGTTGAAAGTTTGGAGGCGGCTCCGGGCGCGAAGCAGGTTCGCTGGCCTGGGCAAGCATGAAGTAGTCCAGCAGCTCGTCCGAATAAGCCATGTGGTATTGATCCGACAAGCTTACTACGGCCTCATCGCGCTTGCGCTTTCGGTGGGCGGTAGATGGAGCAGAGAGATCGTAACGATCATCCTCTCCCATGAACGACACCGAAGCCACAGTGGCATCGTCTGGCGTCTCGTCATCGTTGAGTTGAGCACTGATATTGTCATATTGATCTTCCTCTATCCGAGCTGGTGCCGGTGCTGGTTCTTGATTGTTAGCCAAAAGTGGTCTGCTAAGCATGATAGATTAGAAACTCACTGCTGTGGAACTTGGGCACTGCTGGCTTCTTGGGTGCTTTGGGCTTGTTCGTCGTATGCTTTGGTGCCGGAGGGGGGCTATCGTTGCCGGGAACGAATTCGAAGATTGTGCGCAATTTCTCGTAAATGCCGTTGCGGTGCGCCAGTTCTTCGCCCTTTTCGAGAGGTACCCATGTTCCTACAAATGTCAGAGCTGCATTTGAAGTTTTTAGATTGAAATCCTTACCTTGGTACTTTCCGTAGCCGCCTTGAACCTTTTCGTGCAACTCTTTCTGAACCTCGCGCTCAAGAATTCTCGTTCTGGCAGGCTTATCAAATCCAGCAGCTTTCAGGATGTGTGTCGCATTGATCCAGTCGTCGTGCCTCCGGCGCATAACATGCTCTTTCAAGTCGACACCGAATTGGAACTCGTACACCGGAATCTGGGTCGGTTAGCGGTTTTCATCGGGAAGTTGGGCAAGTTCCAGCGCCTGAAGAGCCGGGTATAAATGACAGAGACTCACATTACTGTATGTCGCGCTGTACACTCCTGGTCCTGCAGCACCTTTCACCATCTTGGCGATTGACGTTTGCGCAGCGCGAGAGCGCTATCACGCTATCGTCACTGAGATCTGTGATTCAAGAAAGTCTGGCAGAGGGCGATCGTCCAGTAGTACCATTAAACAACGTCAAATCCCAATTCCCTTCGTAAAAATATCCTTTCTCGGCCTTTCGTAAACTGGTTCGCCTACTTGATGTCGTTCGTACAGCCGTTCGGTTTGTCGCGGGCAGGGATGATAAACGAACGCGATCAAACGCGTTGCCCGCGGCTTTGACCGCGTTAAGTGTAAAATATACGCTAGCCCGCATTGGCACTAGCGCATCCGCGAGAAACAACCTCGACCGACAAGACCTCTGGATGTCTGCCCCGCAAAAGCGAACTACCCAAACCCTCCGCAACGTCAAACGAGGGCCAATTGAGCAATATGACGGTCGTTGAAACTGTGAAGTCGGCCGTTGGCCTCAGCGATGAGCCTGCCCGTGAGTTCCTCCCGGTCCAATGGGTTGCCGTGGCTCTGTTCGAGCAGAGCCATAGAGTCTTCAGCGATTGGGAAGCTATGATTGCTAATGATGACTCTACTACAGCTGCGACAAGGGCCCAGATGTCCGAGGCCAAGTTGCCTATGGCATACAGAGACTCTTGCGCGAACCTCCTCATCCCCCTAAACCGCTGCCGCTACGAGGAATACTATCTGCCATGGAAGTGTGAGGTATGTCGAGCCAGGCCCGCCGAGCCTATTCTTTGTCGGCCCTTTCGGAAGATGGAATGACGGAACTGCAGGTGCTGACTAGTTACTATAGACAGAGAGACACAGCTATGAGAAGTGCCAATACGAGGAGTTCAAGAAGCGTGTTGCAAAGATGGACGAGCTCAGAGCCGCGAAGGGCGGTGAGAGGAGTAATTAGAAGTGGGACGCATTGGGACATGTGGAAGTGTGTATATAGACTGGAATGGAACGATATTGATACTTCGACTACAGTTGGTGGAATCGTGAATGAAGGATGGATCCTCTTCGACCTGTGACAGGAAACTATACACTTTCCCACCCAGCCAGATGGAGCATCATACGCATACGTGTTGCAACTGACCTTGACGATCACGTAAAGATGTTATCGACTAATTTACTAAGTTACTGTGGTAAGTAGAATTCCGTTTCATTGCATTAATTAGCTTTTTCACCCCGTGAAAAGCATCCGAAGCTCTATACACAGGCCTATGGCCGACACTTCTTATTTACACGTGGTATCATCGCTATTTATCTCGGAACTCTCGATTGCCTAAGAAAAGTGGCATCAGAGGGCCCAGAATCGCTCTCCGGAGCCATATTGGCATCCTTACCCATCTCGTCACCTGCCGAAAACCCTTCTGAAATCGCCATCTCGGGACTCAGATACTTCGACTCCCATCCAGTCGCGCTCGTCAACTTGCTTGAATTTCGGTTTCCTGCCACGGTTGGCCAGTTCAGCGGGCCGTCAATCGTTGCTCTCGGATTCAGCTCGCCTGTGGATTGCTTCTGTCCCAGCTCCATCGATGGCGTGGTCGAGAACCTGTTGCCCGACAGGAGAGGGCTGACGACGGTGCTGCGGTCAAACGTCGTACTAGTCAGGGCAGGACTGATTCCATTCGAATCTGTAGCAACAGCACTATTGGCACTGAAAGCTCGTTGATTACGCTCCGATAAGTCTTCGTCACGTAGGTACGATACCTTCCCAGGCTGCCTTGACGACGATACTGCCTTTTGTATATTAAGCCCTCCCTCTCCCTCCCTTGCGGACGAGGATTCTAATTCTGTTGCCGTGTCTCTGTTCCTCCGTTTCACTGCAGACTTCCAGCCCCCTCCGGTAGCATCACCACCCTCAGATCCCATCTCTGCCCTTCCAGCCACTGAATCTTTCGTATCTATCCCCATTTCGAACACACCCCTGTTTGTATTCTCCGGAGTAGCCAGTGCACCCGCGGTGCTGAATGAGTTATAGTCTTCTGGGCCATTTGGAGTCGACGTCGCAGCATATCCCGGTGACGTAGGGTCCGTGTAATCCTGCTGCGGGGTATCTGCGTCTTCATCGATATGGGATTGAGGGACTTTCTGCGACATATTGCTGTTTCTGGGGTCGTAGCTGGCGTCACCGGCGTGTTGGAGAATATCGCGACGTTTGCGCTGGCGGCGGTAGCGGAGGAAAAATACAATGGCCACAATTATGAGGATACAGACCACCCCAACAGCGATTCCTGCAATGGCGCCGGTCGGGAGCCCGGATTTTTTTTGAGACGACAGGTTGGAAGTGGAAACGGTATTGGTTGGCAAGGGTAGGCTGTTGGTGGCTGAAGGGGTTGGATCTGCCTGGGTTGGGCGAGACCCTGGTACGTCGCTCGCGGTGGCATCACCAGGTGGAAAGGCCATGGAGCCAACGGTGACCAGGTTCTCGTAAGCGGAGACGAACAACTGTTCCCTGTCGCTGCAATAGAATATATGCTGGGTCTCCATCACATTCGAGATTGTAACACATGATGGAGCAGCGGGGTCTGAGCTATGTCTTGTCAGCACTGGGCACTATTAAGAGAAAAGATAGTTTCCAGTCTCTGCCATAAACAAGCTCATTGAGTAAGAGGTGCTGTCAAAAGAAGGGGGGAGAGGGGATCAACGTACCAGCTCCAGCAACCACCTGAATTGATATCACATTTCTCCACACCGCTGGGATCATAGGCCATACACTTAGTTCGTGCTGCACATCCGGTTCTGTTGTGAAGTTAGAATCCATAAATACAAAATGGAATGATGAGGGGACAGGTCCATACGTAGAACAGCATCCGATAAAGCCATCTTGCCCTGTATAGCAAGTTCCAGATGCTTGTGGGCAGAAGACTTTCAATGTCAGCTTGGACGCATCGAACATTCATTGGAACTTACACTTGTGCCTCCCATCGCACTCATGTTCAGGGTCTGCAGCATAAATGTTTGATGATCCACCTTTGGCCAGAGGTGCCAGAGGTTCGCCTGTCTCTACAGGCGTGGGCAGAGTTGCTTGAGAGGTGACAAGATCTGGATCCATGATAACAGCTGCAGCCGCCCACGAGGCTATCATTGCCATTGCCAAAAGGCAGCGGTAAACAGCCTGGGAAATCATGGCTCAGTGCATTGAAGGAGTCCCTTATCTCACCCCTCTTTGTGGTTGAATCTGGCTACACCACGTGCTATAGCGTCAAAAATGGATGTGGAGGAAGAAAGGTAGGCGAAGATAGGACATATGGAAGGGTACAGCATCAAATACTTAGCGTGGGGTCGAATTAGGTTTTGCCCAGCAACATTAAGACAGAAAGAACAAAGAAGACGGCGCAGCTATGGCAATATTTTTGGGTTTGTGGCTATTTCTTGACATAGGGGAGCATGTCAAGTCAAGTTGTTTCTGACCCCAACACGCAGCCGTGCAACACAAACAAATCATGCAGGTGTCCGCATAGAGGATTGCGATGTTGGAGCTACTGTAGTCGTGCGGATCTTTACCTCGTAACAGGAATCCAACAGGCTGGTTTACAGGGTTCTCCAGCTCTTCTCTTGGCGGTCTGGGCTGGAGACTATCGTGAGGCTGTACTTATACAGTATATAGGCTCTAGATAGAGTCTAAAATCAACGGAATTATCAACATCGCTATCCCAACAATCTACGTACTGTAAGCTGTATAAGGAGTATGGGTGACATTGCGGCTGATCGCCAACGGCTCCAGTCCCCGACGGCTATTCCCTGACAACCGGCAGCACGGCCAAATTGCTGCCAATAGGATGTGTTGGGGAACCGCCGTCAGGAACAGCAGAGCAGGGTCTAAGTCCTTGGCAACTCGCCGATCCTGTTGGATATCAATTCCAACATGCACGACCAGGTATCGTTTGCAGCACGAGGCTACGAAAAACAAGAAATAACCAATTAGCTTGACTTTCCAAGTTGTGCGTGGCATGTGAGATACCTTTTTTTGTACGCTTCAGTTCAGGTATTCCCTTGTCTCTTTTGTCGCCGAGGATAGAAGAAGCAATCGGCGGATTGTATTGTCCCAATTGAGGCACAGTCAAGTTGGACAATGTTGTCCGGCTAGCCACTTTGGACACAAATCATGGAGGAATTGGCTTTCGGGAATACGCCCACAAATAAAAAGCCACTGATATCTCCTTTATGAAATGATTATGACAGCTTTATGCAAGGTGCGCATTCATTCTCTCGTTTGCTTTTAGCGTCCTACAAGTTCGGATCCTGTCTGCACAAATATCTAGAAGCTCACCATTTCACTGCCCATCGCCTGCACATCTGGCCCTGTAAAGTATGCGTGGTAAAGAACAACGGAAAGCTGAACATTATTGGCCACACAAGCCAGCCTCAATGCTGCCAGGGCAGTGCCATATGCCGTGTCACGTCGCATCCCGTCAAGGACGAGATATCGCAAGTGCGGAACAAAGCCTTCTTTTCTCAACACCAACTCTTCCAAATGTTGCATATTCCGTAGCAGCGAAGCCTCTTTCCTCGACAGAGTGGCGTCACACCAGCTAAAGTCGGCCGATGGTGGTGGATCCTCCGTAGTTATTGAGAGAAACTCCAGAGACCTAGGCATGAGACCACAGAGACCCGACTCGTGCTTGGGCTTCCCATGCCAAATTAGAAACTCCAGTTTGACAGCCAAATGGGTGAGTAATTTAAATTCCACCAACGATCCCAGCGTCTGGTCAATATGGGAAAGATTCTTGTCATACAAGGAATTGAATCCTCGTGCCAATTCTAGCCTTCTCAATGACTTCTTCGATCTCACTAATCCTCCAGGCAATGGCCCTTGATCATATACCATTCGCTGCACGTTGCCAAACAGATCGTAATTGCGAGATTCATCCTCGATCCCGTATTCGAGCACAAATTCCTCGAGCACATTACAGGAGTTCAGGAGGTATCCCAACGAGCCCGCTCCAATTGTACTCTGCTTAAGCACAAGCTTTTTGAAGAAGAACTGTCGATTCCCCCAAAACCTGTGGCGCTGGGTACCGCCTCCTTCAATGTTTGGGTCTACTTGGATAAGTTCGATAGCGGGCGAGAAGAAGAACGGCAGGAGTGACTGTAGTACTATAGACCGGCCTGAGCGTGTGGTATCGTGCGAGATGTGCGCAACACGGTAATGTGGAAGGAGGGGAGCAGGACTAGGTTCTTGAGCGGGAAGGCGTTCTGGGGCATTGCTCAAAGCGACGGCATTCATAAAAAACGCAAAAACGTTGCAACGAGGGTATAAGGGCCCTACTCCGTTCCACTTGTCCCATTCGAAACCCCGAAGCTTCTCAAGCCTGGGGCAGCAGAAGAGCATGAGACAAAACACTGCGTCCCATTGCCCATCGCGAACGTTCTTATTCCAGCACTCCTCCGAGCCGATGCCGTCACGTAGATCGCTTCTAACCAGAACGCTCTTTGAATAAAGCTCCTCCGTAAACAATCCCGTCTCATACAACTTAGCAACCTGGGCCCTTAACAGCACCCACTCCTCGTCAGAGAAACAAGTGACATACTCATCCGGGAGACTCGGTGCTGTAATCTGCACCTCGACAATATGGTTCCCCAGTGCTGGGTTGCGTAGCAATGACCGTAGCAAAAGCGGATTTCGCTGGTGGTCGTGTGGCCCTTTCTCGGGTAGATGTCGTATAACGCGGTAGATGGAAGGCGTTACCAGGGAGCAGAAATAGCGCGAGACGCGACATAGGGCCAAGAGAGTTCCCTGCTCATCGGCGAGGTGGGCGAAGATGGTCGAGATGATCTCGTTTGGGAGGTCATCAAGAGCGGGAGGCATGGTGGTGGAAGCTTGCCCACGGGATACTTTATGCGCAAGCCTCGTTAACAATAGCGGTAGCTACAACTCAGCAATGGTTTATTGACACATTCTAATGGGGTCCTCCAACTATATTCGCGCTGCTCACAGCTGATGGGCTGTTGCCTGCATCTCTAGCGCCGCTTACCGACTAGGCATCCGATTATGTCCACTGGCGCGTTATGCGCCTGATCGCATATTCGTTAATTGGGGTCGGGCACGAGGCTCGGGCAGAGATTTGGCCGTATCTTTCAGTGAACGAGAGGTTGCGATGCTTGACAGATCAAGCTCATGGAGGGAGGGGTCTTAAGTGGAAGCGGGAAGTGGGGGAGCGGTCTACGCCGCGAGTAGGGCGCTCCAACCAACACTAATGGGAGAATTCCCAAACAAGCAACCTGCGGCAGCGCCAAATAGAGCATTAATTTCTGGAGAAAATAAGAAGTCGTATTTATGTACTAATCTAGTGGTACAGAAGTCTATTCCGTAACGTCGTCTATAAGGAGTGTATCCCGTAATCCGCGCCGCAGACAACGGGTAAGCGCCAAGCGCCAAACAAAAACCCAACAGTACAAACCCAACACCAACACTCGTCATCATCTCATACACAGCCTCTTTTCTGCAAATCCCATCTCCCATCTGTAACCTTATTCCCTAAGAGCACGTGCAAACCGACGAGCGCGGAAGTTAAACTCGACCGCGCGCTTCTTCGCTGCGCTGCTCTGAGTGAACGCCACTGAGCCGCCGAATGGCCCTGCAAGAGCCGAGTTCTGTAGCTTCGCAACACATACATTGTTAACTCCCGCAACTGTTGCCGAGCACACCATGCCGGCCGGCATTTGAATCTTGACGGGGAAGTCGGTGCTGGTTGCGGTGCTGAGTCCTGCAATGGCACCAGGAACATTCTGCACTACCTGCGCAGTCTCGAAGGCTGCTGGGTCGGTGCCTCCCGAAGTTCCATCCACGGCGGCGGTGAGTGGACCTGCGCCGTCCTGGTTTACTTGATGGAAGGTCATAGTAAGAGTTCCGTCATCAGCGGTGGTAGGGAGACCAGATTCAGCACCAGATCCAGCCGCCGCTTCGACGCCGGATTCCGATGTGCCTGCCACGGTCTTGACGCCGGCGCTGGTTGCACCTCCACTGGCACCGCCACCAGCACCGCCGCCGCCACCACCACCGAGGAAACTCGAGAAGTCGATGCGCTTGGACATGTGCGCTTTACGAGCTGCGACATTGCTAGTGCCGCCCATGAAGTTCGCGATGGCGGCAGCAGCGTCAACAGGTCCGCCGCCTGAAGTGCGGCCAAGCGCTGAGGCCTTGCTGGTACCGAGCTCGTTCTTGCGGGTGATCGCTGTATCTGCCTGGGCTCCACATCTGGCACTGGAGCAGTCGCGGGGGGTACCGTCGATTACTTGGAATTGTTAGCTGGGAGCTTTCGAGTAAGTGCCAACATCCTCACCTGTAATCCCTGGCATAACAACACCGTTGGCACCTTGAACTTCGGTGATAACTCCATGGCCGTAGACGTAGGGGATGGCAAAACTGGCCAGGATGATGACTGAGGAGATCTGCATATTTGCTTTTTAAAAAGTAAAATGTGATAAAAAGTTTCAATAAATTGAAGTTAATAATTTATATGCGACCGGCGCCTGAGAAGTGAATAGAGTACTGAAAGGGCGATGAAGACAGAAAGAAGCGGCTGTTGAGCTGATGCAGAAAAAACTTATGAGGGGATTCTCATCCCTTTTATCTTCTTGCGGGCACCTTGAAAATGCTGGAGAATATAGAAATGTTGCCTGAGAGTAGCTGCGGTATAGCGGGGTTTGCAAATAGACTGTCACATATATGAACCAATCGCATGTATTTCTTCTCCACTGATACAATCCAGACCAAGAAACCGGCACTTACAGGTGTTTCGATCACCGTGGCGCAGTGCGGAGAGAGGCCGAACGCAAGTAGTGTTTTTGTGACAGCACAACTATATCCAATGGGGCGGCATACAGAACGGTCTAGAGACATCTCTCTGAAGCTGTCTGTTCTCAGACTCGACTCCTTGCCGTTTCTAATCATGTTTCTCCAACCGCACAGCCTCCCCCATAGCCAGGAAGCGGAAAGGCGGCAAAGACACTCCTACCAGTTGCACGGTTCAGGAACCTTTATTATCCACAAGAGCGGGCCCAAGTGCTTATAATGTGAGGCTCTACACGTCTCGGATGGGTCCGGAGACGACCAGGTTGGCCAAGGCCTCGTATAGTTTGACAGCACCGCCGTTACCTTAGGAGCGGTGATGTCTTGAAAGGCTCCGTGGAACAAAAAAGAAAACGATTCGCCTTTGCCTGTACAAATTTATCGTTAAGCCCATACCGAAAGGCATGAGCATTTAGATGGATTAAAAGTCCGTGTGAAATACCGCAGTCTCAGTCTCCCAACCTTTTGACAACCCCCCGCCAACAGGGGGACATTGTTTTGCAACCCCCGAGTGCACTGCGGATATGGCCCCGCGATGCACAGATCTCCGCAAGGTGCCCTCGCGCCACCAAGTAGATCACAAACGCTGGCTCCCAGGTCAAACCCAAGCTCGGGCCACGTTCTGAACAGTCTGTCAAGACGCCAAACCCGCAACTGAATCAACACCGCTCCTTTCGGCACACCATCCGGAGGAGAGCATAATGCCAAGCTTCCTAGGTTCGCAAGAATCCCCCGATGCAGATATTCTTTCGAAATGTTGCCGCTTTGGTCGCTGGTAGGGGCTTCCCCTTGGGCGTGATGAGAACTGCATCGCACTCAAAACGGACACGAAACAATCTACACTGAGCTAGATTGTTCCTCAAGCTACCTGTCGTATCTGGAGCGCTTCCTCGTACAGTTTGAAAAACAGCGACCACCAATCGCAGCTGAGATCAGATATAAGAAGGCGTCTTGCTCAGTTCTCACCTCCGTGAGCTTGGGACGTTAGATGTTTGGGGTTGAGAGTTTGACGCTATCCCCAAAGTAGGCTACTTAGCTTCGAAGGCGGTGGACAAAACAATCCGAACACTTTGCGCCTTACAGCTCAGGTTAGGTGTCCGGATTGTTTTGTTTGTATATCACGTGACCATATGAAGTATTGTATCACGTGATATTTTATTCATACTGGGGGAAGGAACGACCGACAATCATGGTAACGGTACGTAAACAAACAGATTGATCGCAAGGGGGATACTGGCGAAGATACTCTTTGGCTGTTCTGTAGTAATACATAGGAGTCCTTATAGCAATTTTCAACATCCGTGTGAGGATGCAGCCTCTCGGCAACTAATTGTGGCTTCCGCCAACCATAGCGGGAAGCAACGATATAAGGTGGGTACAACGTTCCCCCACAAATTTCCCCGCATCCTAACCGGCTCTCTGCAATTTCGTGCCGAGGGTCATTGGCGGTAAACAGTATGTAACCAAGGCCCACTATATATCTGATTCTGGCTATATGATTCTGTTGGAATAGGCTGTTGTTTGCGCGAGGCTGACATTTTTGGCACTAGTAAGCTTACTGCATTTACCTAGGCACTAGGTAGGAGAGCTTGGATCCGTATATGTGTATAGGGGATTATGTGATCGGAAATATAAGAGTATATCTGATCGTCACTGACTTCTCCCAACATTGTTCACCCTCAATCCCACATAACGCCCTCATTTTCTTCACTCATTTATATGCAATAGTCCGCGATTTGAATACAGTCCTGCCCTTTTTCTCAACATGATTTACGAATCTCAATGGTCGTTGCCCCCAATCGAATCCCCGTCTCTACACGAATGGGTATTCGGCTCGGCATGTGACCCAATTCCTCACAAGATCGCCTTTCTTGATGCCACGCGCCCCGATACCCATTACCTGACGCTGGCATCGTGGAGACAATGGTCTAAACGTGTAGCTGCTGGCCTTCAAAAGGCTGGCCTGCAGCCAGGCGATCGTGTTCTGGTTTACTCCGGAAATGCGCTATTTTATCCTGTTATAATGATGGGCATCATCATGGCCGGCGGTATATTCACCGGAGCGAACCCAACATATGTGTCCCGCGAGCTGGCGCATCAACTGAAGGATTCGCAGCCTAGGTTTATGGTATCCTCCGGGGCGAGTCTGGAGGTTGCCCTCGACGCCGCTGGCACTGCGGGGTTCAGCAAGGACAATATGTTCATATTTGACGACGAAATATATCAGGGATCAGGTTCATCCCGTCTCGGGGTCAAATACTGGGATGCGCTCGTAGCGAGCAACTTGGAAGGCGCCCAGTTCCAGTGGGCGCATTCGGATCCCAAGACTACGACCTGTGTCATCAACTACTCCTCCGGGACGACTGGAGTTGCAAAGGGTGTTGAGATCACTCATTATAACTACATGGCCACCAGCACACAGATGATCCTCCTCGTGAGGCAGGACCCAGACTACGAGAAGAACCTGAAGGTTGCCAGAGGTCTCTGCATGCTACCGTATGCTCCCACAATCCGCACCGCAATGCTCTATTCGATATATGCTAACTACCTTCTAGTCTCTACCATGCATTTGGACAGGTCCTATACTGCGCTATTGGGCCAAAGCGTGGATTCCCTATCTACATCATGCCCAAATTCGACTTCCTCGAGTTCCTCAATCACATCTCAACCCACCGCATCACCGAGCTATTGATTGTACCACCCATCGTCACCGCTCTCGCCAAGCACCCCGCAGCTAGGAAAGTCGACTTAAGCAGTGTCAGCTATGTTTCCAGCGGCGGTGCCCCATTAAGCTCTGCTATCGCCCGCGAGGCTGAGACCCTGTGGGGTGGCAAGCTAAGCATCAAGGTAAGCCACCAGTGTGCAACCCCCCATACCCATCACGGACTAACAACCCTACAGCAAGGCTACGGAATGACCGAAACGACCGTTTTGGCCACGGGAATGAACCCTGCCGAGTCCAACATCGATTCGTCCGTCGGCTGCCTCGCCGCTGGCATCTCCGCACGTCTTGTCGACCCTGAGACCGGCAAGGATGTCCCTGTTCACCCTGATTCTAAGGGCGAGTTCTGGGTCCGTGGCCCTAACATCATGAGGGGCTACTGGCGCAATCCGACCGCGACGGCGGGAACGATGAGCGGCGAGTGGTTGAGGACCGGTGATATGGCGAGGATCGAGAATGGCCGCTGGTTCATCGTCGATCGCCTGAAGGAGCTGATTAAGGTCAGAGGGTTCCAGGTTGCGCCGGCGGAGCTGGAGGGGTTGCTTTTGGAGAACCCTAAGGTGGCTGATGTGGGTGTGGTGGGCGTTGTTGTTCAGAATGAGGAGTGCCCCAGGGCCTATGTGGCGCTCAAGCCGGGGATGACGGCGACAAAGAAGGAGATTACCGAGTTTGTCGAGAAGCAGACGACGAGGTACAAGTGGCTCACTGGAGGTGTTGTGTTTGTGGATGAGATACCCAAGAACCCTGTAAGTTTTGGCCCTCGGAATGATAAATGGAAACTGCGTGCTAACAATATAAATAGTCGGGGAAGATCCTGAGAAAGGCGCTGCGGGAGCTTGCGACTAAGGAGTCGAAGCTATAGCATTACTGTACGCATTGGCGCGGCATCATTTTCTTTGGAAGGAATATATTCCTTCCGTATTAGCGTAAGTGTAGAAATAGATATATACAATATGTATATTGCCATATAAACAGTATTAAATCGCATTATATCCCAATCATCACTATTTTGAACCATTTTTCTCCGCATCTTCCCCATTTACGTTCTCGGCAGCGTAGCGTTTGTTTCTATTAGCCATTATAATATTTATATACGTTTTGTTTTGGGTATGGCTGGCATAATGAAATGATGTGAAGATTCGACGAGTATCAGAAGAAACCTCGCGATGATTAAGCACGTCGCCGGAAAAATTCAACGGCCTTCCGAAAGAATAACATGTAACTTGGAGAGTAATAGCAGCCTGCTCCTGTTCCGAAACACAGCAAATGAGGCTCTCCCTCCTTCAGCCACATGATCTATATGTCTCTCGCACAGTGTGTAACGTCAACTTCCAAGAAAAACCATGATACTGGCCATAACGACAGGCCACAAGAGAAAGGAATTAATACTTGGAAATGGATAAATTAATAATATGTTTTTAGTGCCTTCTACCAATAAACGTGCTCAAAAATGCTCAATTCCTCCGTCGGTCGCTATAGGTGTCACTATCCGACGGCTAAATGAGAAGTAATAAGTGTTTCGACTAGCTCAACGTGTCATTCTGCCCATCCTTCTGTTACCATCGCAGGCGATGTCTAATAATACGATCATTTACCTTGACGGATTTATAACGAGCAGGAGAGTAAGTGAACAAGCTGAGAAGATTGGAAACAATGGCCGGTTGGCTCTCTGCACCTGTCCAACTACACTCAAGCCGTGAGTTCGAGTGCAAGATATCGCTCACAGCTGAAGAATGTGAATGGTATAAGGAACGCTGGCATCTTTGGCAAGAAAAAAACTCTACCATTGGCGAAACCCACTAATAGCTAACGAATATTTGCTAGGTATGTAGCTGACTATGTCTTTGCTCTACCAACGATAGCATTTTTCATGTGTGGGATTGGTATCTTCATTATCGCCCACGTTATACTATCGCTCATTCTTGGACGTCGAAGGACGCGAGGACCTCCCATATGGCAGAAGCTAATTGCGGCTCTCCGGTACTTGTCGTACCGTGGCTTCTATATCAGATCACTTCAATGGAACTCATCTCCGGTTGGAATCTTGCTGCTTGGACTCGCTGGAACCGTTTTCTTCTTCTGTAAGTTTTGAACAAGCAATGAGCTCCTCTGTTACTACGTCAAGATTGATCTGATGCTTTGGCAGGTATGGTATTGGCTCCAGGGACCTTTTACTGGCCAACTGAGACCTTTGGACATTCTCCCGCGTTAGCGACGAGATCAGGATGGTTGAGCCTGGCATGTATGCCGTTTGTCTTGTATGTCAACTGCGCCGGCAAACCATCGGAACACTGACTTTGTTTAGTGCCACGGCCACCAAGACGAACTGGATCACATGGCTCACTGGAGTCTCACATGAAAGGCTTCAGGTCTTCCACAGATGGATTTCCTATGCCTTCTTCATTCTCGCACTACTTCACACATTCCCGTTTATTGTATATCACATTCGGTTTCACGACATGAAGGAACATTTTGCGGGGAGTCTCATGTTCTATTGGACTGGCATCGTTGCGCTTGTTTTCCAAGCTTGGCTTACATTTGCATCTCACAGTACAATACGGTGAGCGAAAATGAAAAGGTATTGCCCACGCATAAAAAAAACTAATTGATACGCAGGAATCTTGGCTATGAATTCTTCAAGATGACACATTTCATTGCTGCTGCAGTGTTTATGGTAACATTCTTCTGGCACTGTGACCACACTCTCACCTCGTGGTAAGAATGACAGGCTACAGTAACCCACATTGATACAGATACTAACGCAGCTCTAGGGACTATTTCATCGCCACTGCAGCCTTATATGTCCCTTGTTACGTCTACCCCTGGCTTCATACCTACTTCAATAATGGCATCAATCAGAATGCCCAAGTCGCGGTAGAAGACTGTGGTTTTACCCGCATCACAATTCCAGCCAAATTCGACTGGAAACCAGGACAGCATTGCTTTCTTCGCTTTACAGGGTTTGGTCTATTGCACGCCATATCGTCTCATCCCTTTACCATCTGCTCCTCACCTTCGACGCAGCCCGGTGAGCAGTCTGAACTAGTATTTTACATTCGCCATCAGGGCGGCTTTACCGCCAGATTATATCAACAAGGCCTGGAACACCCGAACGCTCTAGTACCTGTACTTGTCGAGGGCCCATACGGAGGCATCAATCTACAGAACTACAATAACAGTGATAACCTCCTTGTTATTGCCGGTGGTTCAGGTGCCGGTTGGTGTTTGCCATTTATCGAGAAATTCGCTAGATATAGCTCGATAGTAGCTGGTTCAGAACAGGAGAAAGTTGCTACCGACGGCAAAGGATCTCTTCCTGTCGATGACCCTGTTCGTCGCAGCCACTCAGGGCCACTATCACTGCGAGTTATCCTAGCAACGAGAGACGTAATCAGTCGCGCATGGTTTCTTCGAACCATAGGAGAGTTGCTGTCGAAGTATCCGGCTATTAACTCATCCTACATCCGTGTAGAGGTATATCTGACCGGAGAGGCTGCGCAGAAGGCAGACCAAGCGAACACGACTCTAGAAGATCCTGTGAGCCCTGTGAGCTTGGAGGAATCGTCCCCATTGGAAGATAAAATTTCCATTCGAGGAGAGGAACACGACGCTACCATGTTGAGAGAGGAATATATGATTCGACCACAGCTACCACTAATCGTTGAGGAGGAGGCAATAAAGGCAACGGAATCTGGTGGGTCACTAAGCGTCTTCGTCTGCGGGCCGGACACAATGCAAAATGATGTACGAAATGCTGTTGCTAAGGAAAACGTGAACATTATCAATGGCTCCAACGCTGGGGGCATTTATTTGCACTGCGAGCACTTTTCGTGGGCATGAGGTGGTATATTATGTAGAATTGCAAAATATTAGCGCATCGATCTTAAGATGGCTTTTGGTGCTTTGATAGGAATGGCCGGCCTGTCGGAGATCAACGTACATGTCATGAGCACCGGACAAGGCATATCACCCACCACCACTGTCAGTTTGTACCTGAACCCAAGCTCCTAAAACTGTAAGCCCATATCGCTCTCCAAATTTGACGTCTAGACAGCACTATCAACTCGCCTTCATTTCTAGTGCTAGCCTCAAGAACCAAAACCCGGGAAATGAGACCTACATATCACCGGCGGCTTCTTTCTCACTGGGTTTATACACATTGCTGAGAGGGTTATGAGGAGGTTTTAGACTTAGCCACTATTGTGGATTCTTGCAGCAAATTCCAGTAACGGAAATAGCGTTTATTTGTGAAAATAAACAACTGATTCAAATGAAATCTCTCAAATAGACCGGAACCATTTTACATTCGCTAGAGGAAACTATAATAACCAGTACGCAACAGTCTCAACTCAAGTCCCAACCATATTTTCAGTTGATATCACCTGTACATCCCAAATTCCTAGCAGTGCGAGCCACAGAAGCCCCAGCCACCATGTTTCGTGCATTGCACACCACTAAGTCCATTTTAGGGCCGCGGTCATGCTCGGCGATCGGAATATGGATTTAGCACTTCCCGCACTCCCAGTAGTGCGAGCCACACTTTCCAAAGGCAGAGGTCTTCTTGCATGATACGCCACTTGGTCCATTGGGCTTGCAGTCATACCCGGCGCTCGAGAGTCCCGCCAGGAATTTGCTCTGGTGGTGGGATGAGGCCATGTTGCATCGATCATAGCAGGCGTATAGACAAGTGCCGGAAGTATCGCTGGCTACACTGCAGGCGGTGTCGCAAGCGCTGACTGCGGTGGCCAAAACGGCAATGGCGAGTACGAGTGGGGAGAAGTTAACCATTGTAACGGATTAAGGCAACTATATTATAATGATTAGTGTCTAAAATCCAGGGCTTATGAAGTTGCACCAAATAGATGAAACGTTAAGAGGCTTACGTTATTAGCTCGAGTGAAGATTCGGGTGATTTGTT
>LNAR01001909.1:0-23056 GCA_001630585.1 Pseudogymnoascus sp. BL549 | reverse complement strand
CCAGGACCGCTGGCGCAACGGTAGCGCGTTCGCCTCCAGAGCGAAAGGTTATCCGTTCAAATCGGGTGTGGTTCAAAACCTCATCATAAAACCTATTCTATGATCAAAAACCTGGTATTTCTTTTGCTATTTGCGACGGTAGCCGCTGTAGACGTGGCACCTTCCCTCGGTTTAATGGGTGGGATGGGCTTGGGAGTTGCTGTACAACTTTCCTTTTTCGATAATAGAGCACTGGTAGGGCGTGGATGAGGGTGTGTGGAGGGGGTTGGGATGGAGGGGTACTCGGACCGCCCAATGCCAACAATGCACACCTGACCCCTCCATCCCCGCCATCGTGTTTTCCCCCCATCCCATCCAGCCATGGATTTGCGACAAACGTCGGACTGCCATTTTGGATTACTCTAGTTCATTTCACTGCGAATGGGACTGATAATGTTTTGCTCGAAAAGTCCTCAATACTCTCGATTCTAGCTTCGATTGATAAAATAAGAAGGGGTATATCCACCGCCAAATAGGCCTCCGACCAGCGCGTCCCAAAGTGAAATACGATTACAATGGCAGATCCATGCCACAATGCACCATCCATCCATCCCAAGAATCCAATTGTTGCCTCCTGTGCCTTTCCGTTCCAAAATGCCAAAACTTTGACATGTAAAATCCCAAGTCTTAAAAACAAAGTCGCCGAGTTTCGCCTTCCTGACGAGAACCCCGCGCGCGCATTACGAAGGAGAAATGTGCGCCAATAAACGCTGCCCCTTCCAGTACTCGATGAACTTTTCCGATCCTCCCTCCCATCCCGTCCCGTCCCGTCCCGTTCCGTTCCATTCTAATATCTCTCCCTTTTTCCTTTCCTTTCCTTTTCCTTTTCTTCTTGGTTTCTAAATTCTGTGTCCTGGTATCAATCCGTCGTCCGAATTCCCATGAAAAGCCCGTGCGTGTCTAGATCGTATGCCGTGGTATCAAACCTGAAAAACTCGCATAAGAGAAACGCCAATGCCAGGGTTGCCCCGTTACTTTACTGGAATGACTGATAGCTGGAAAATATTTTTGGTGAGATCACAACGAAGTGATCTCGGGTATATGGGTATAATGCGTTGTCGACTATATCCGGCCCGCTGTAGCGCGTGTGATGTGGCTGTTGTACCATCGTCGTAAAAAACGAAAGGTATGTAAAATAGGTGTGTAGTGAGGTGATGTAATGTGCAGTGTATGTCGATGTGTATGGTGTGCCTAAAGAGGCGTGGTGGTAAACCTAAGCCGTAGGGTAAAGCAAGATGTCCTCACAGTTGGCGTCGAAGCGGAGATTCCATAGTCTGATGCTGGCCATGAACTTCTCGGTTTGATCAAGCTGACGATCACGACCGAAGATGGAATCCACGAACTCGACGCCGGAGTTCTTGCCGAGGAGGGGCGGCTCCTTGCTCCCAAGCCTCTTGCCGACCTTAAGCATGGGTCCCTCACATGTCTTAAGGAGCTTCTTGAGCTTATCCATGAGGCGTTCGCCGGATTCAATGAAGTCGTTGATCAGGAGACGGTTGTCCCCTGATCGAATGCGGGGCATGCACTCTTCCGATCGCTTAACCTTCCCGGCCAACTGGATAAGGAGGAGCCATAATTCACCGGCAACATCGGAAATAGGCGTTGCGGGTCCATGGCGGTATACAGTCCAGTCGTAGATCCATTTTCCGAGGGAGTTTGCGTCGAAGACGCTGCCAAGGAGCATAATTGGTTCCTCGGTGGGATCCCAGTTCTTCAGAGAGTATCCTGCGGGAATGTGATGCGCTCTAGCATCGGCCTCCGTGGCCTTGGCAATGGGTGGCGGCTGTTTCTTGGATGAGCTCGAGGGGCGGCTTGCCGTCGATGGTCGTTGTGGTGTTGATACTGATGCTCGGCGAGAACGTCGAGGTGTGGTTTCAGTGTGTCGTGGAGTCGGCTCAGCAATGATGACAGGAGTACCGTCTCTATCATAAGTGAAGCCCTGCGCATAGTAGTGATTAGTTTCACGACTACGACGATAATAATAGGTTGGCTTCGTGCGTCGACCACCGGAAATAACGTAGATATCACCGTCGATGTTTATCAACTCGTCTTCGTCGGAATCCCCATAAGAGGCTCGATACGACTGAGTGAACCGCGGGTTTGGAAACGACCAAGTCTGGCTCTGGCCATGCTTGTGGTGGGTATGATGATGCGTCTTCCGCGTTTTGTCACTCACATATTCGGCTTCACCAAAGGGCGACGCAACACCGGTCCTGGTAGAATAGCGTCCAGAACTTGAGTATCTTGGTGATGGGTATGAAGCGCCCGGGGAGCTGCGGCCGTGACCGTAGTCGTGACTAGCGTGTCGAGAGTGCGAATAGTGACGCGGTGAAGGGGCGGCCTGTGGATAGTAGCCGCCGTGTCGTCCTAGAGGGGACGGAGTCCCCTCTGGGTATCCGTGGTATGGTGGCGAAGCGTATGCCATCTTATGTTCGATCCATTCAATATGCTGCAGACCCCGACCGAAAAAACCGAAAGGAAAAAAAGAAAACGAGAGAGCCCCCGATCAGGTCGCTCTATCCAGAATCGTAAATATATGGGTTTGTTGTGTTATAATCCGTCACCGTGGTATCTTGTCGGGTAGAGGGATGGAGAGAGACAGATCGCTGACTTGGAACATAGCAGAGGTCGTGATATTCGCGATAACTTTCACTTCTTTCGAGAATCGTCTAGAACGTTGGACCGGAGTTGATCCAACTATTTCGTTTGCTTTAGATCGTTTTGGTTAGGTTAACGATGACTATACTAGTCGATACTGGTTTTGTTTGCTGGTGGCAAAGAAGTCAAAATGAGAGAGGTTGGTGGTGTGGGCGAGCAGGGCCATTATAAGTAGGTAGCCGACGAACATTCTTGTGTGCGGGCTGCGGGTTGTGGGCAATAGTGGGCTTGGGAGGGGGAAAGTGGGCAAGTGTGGATGACAGGGAATAGCACCCACTACTTTTCCCGCTAATATTTGTACTGCCAACGAGTTCTAGTGTGGATGTTTTTTGGACAGGGGGGTGGGAAGGGTGGGAACTGCCCATGTACACATTACGGTTGTATGGGTCGCGGTACACGGAGGATTTCCCACGACTTATTGATGACTCCACCACAACGATACCTTGCGCCACACGGGTAGTTACTGCATAAATGGCAATGTACGAAAGTAACTTTACCCTCACTGAGTGAGATACGACTTCCCGAGAGAAGGTATGGAGTACACGAACTTCCTGGGATCAAAAGAGAGGGGCTGGCGGGGTTGTAGAGTACAGGATGAATGGATGATTTCCAAATAGTCCTCCCTGACCTCCTCGAAGTAAGTCTAGCCGTTAAACACGCAAATACGCGCTCATTCGCGGCGGGATCCGACTCTCTGTACTATCGTCACTCAGGGCCATGCATTACTTGGGCAATAAGAGTTGGGGGCGACCCCCCTACAGATCGCAAAAGTATGAGTACATTCGGTACGATCATACAAATGCCTCATTACGGGTATACCATACCGACAAACTTCACGCGTACCATGGCAGAGAATGGGAGTGCCTGCGCCTCTTCGGGTACTCCTGTGAGCCGGGCGGGCCCCTCCAGACCGAGTCAGATAATTTCGTGACTCTTGTGTTATGTATTGCGGCGGCACAGCGTGTTGTTGTCCGTGCCCCTTTATGAGACAGCGGCGTTGGGGCAAGGGGGAAATCAAGAGGCTTTTTCGACAAATGACAGGGAATATGACCGGGAATGTTTGATTGCGATGAGGAGACGGAGAAGATTTTTGCACTGGCACCTTCCGAGCATCATATTATGTTCCCCTATACGGACGGAAATGACGTCCGATTCGTCTTCTAGGGGAAGGAGCATGGGCCAAGTAGAAGGGCGGCGAAAGAAAGCTGCCAAGGGCAGGTACGCGGACCACCAGAGGCAATGTGCTACTGGTGTACATAACTTTGTGATGCTCAACCACTAATTGCATCCAGGTCGCTCACGATGCAGTGAAGTGAACGACCTGCGGCTATTCATTCTACTACTCCTTTTCAAGTCACAGACAGCCCAGATCCAAACCTTGTTTTGCGATTAGACGCGGACGCGATTCTCCCAAGTTACTGGATTCAACCCAAGCCAATCCGCTCGTGGCTTAGAAGGGCTGACGGTGACTCCGGAACTCCTCGCTGACCAGTAGAGCACACGACTCACTACACCCTTAAGTACGGTGGCTGCCTGTTACTACTTATTTTTGACTACACCCAGCTGAACGTGGCTGAAGAACTAAACAGCCCGAGATATGTTGGGCATTATGAGCCATACGATGGATGGCGCAGCTTTCACACAGCTGTCATGGGTTGGTTTCCTCGGTCATACTCAGCTCCATTCCATATTGCAATTACGGAGTCTTGCAAACCCTCGTTGTCGCACTCTGATGAGGGATCATGATTATGGGTTGGGCATGTTTTATCCTCCCTTTTTATCCAAGCTAAGCCACAGAACGCTCAGCGATCCAACCACACCTTGCACGCACAAATACACGTCGTTGAAAATTTTCAGAATCCTACCCTCGTCCAATTCATGCGAAATCTCTCACCGTTCTTTGGGATGCCTCATTGTTACCCAGTCAGGTTGAGACACAGTCACCGCCTCGATCGGCTTACAAGCGTTATCGTTTCCCTTTCACCTGAGTGGGTGATTCTTGACACTACAAAGAAGCTGCTAGGCACAAATAGTCATGAAATTCAGCTGGCTAATACGTATGTGGGTGGAGAAGGGCTTCTTTTCCCACAATATTCTATTACGGGCCACTGGGACTGTTAGCCATCATGCAGAAGGGATTCTTGGGGCGCTTCCGACTCACCAAGGTCTTGCTGCGTCGCCCCGCTATGGACACTACGGTCCGTCTGCAGGTCTCCGTACCACGTATCTGAATGTATCCGTGCCGTCGATCCTACACCGACTCCACAAACTTCTCCCGAGGGAATTCAAATGGTAACATCGCACAGCGTCGTACACAACGCTGCATTTCACAATGCATTTTACACCACATGTTACGAGAAAAGAACGCAGAGTAAAAATACGTGAAACCACACTCGACAAGAAGCAAACATAACACAAAGTCTCGCCCCTATCTTTGTGGGACTTGCGACGGGCAGCACAAAAATTTGTTGTTCCTTTCGGCGACTTGTACTTATTTCCGTAGGTGTGGTAAGACCCCTGCGCTCCTTCCAGCGTCGCATGGACTTCGGACCCTAGTTCCCGATTCAGAGAGTGGGTACAAATCTCGCTTTCTTACCTCTTGGTAAATTGCTTTGCTCATCTCAAGTGAGACGAGCAGGGAAGAGATTTTCACTGGTACTGTGGTATTATCTGTTCGCAGATTTGTTGGGCATAAGGATTAAAATAGGAGGCTGCGCAAAGCGATTTGACAACAAGAGGTACTACATTTTGTCTCTGGGAGACTCCCTGTGTTGGCCGAGAGGTCCGGCTACCAATGGTGTCGGGCTCTTCTGGGGTGGCGGTCTCATTCGTTGGTCGCATTCCCACTTGTGAGTGTTCGGGCTAGCACTGTTGGTTGTGAAATGCACGTCGAACCCCGGACCACTGCAAGGAAGAGCCAACATCCAAACGCCAGCCAGTCGCTGCGGCGTTCCGGAGCGCTTGTGCATGCAGCCAGATAGCGGCCGATTATAGGGACGCGATCTAGCAATAACAGCCAAGGGATCAAACCTCTTGGGCAGCCATGCTTCATTTGAACGCAGTGAAGTCCGATACACGTGTCCTTGTAGGGCTTTCCTCTTGAAATGACGTCGTCCTGCGCGGTTCTTTAAACTGTGCGTTGAAGCTCAAGGCTCGAGCTTCATGTGCAGTGCATCAAGCCCTACCGTTCGCACTTGTTGTTCGCATCGACGATCAACTGTCCACCCGGCCCGCCGGCGGCGGTTCAGAATGAGACAGCGCCAGAACCACCTTAGCACTTAGCACTCCACCGTGCCGAGATATGTGTTACATTCTGTGCCACGCAGAGGCGGCCGCTAACTACTGTCCGCCAACACCCTATTCCTTTGATCGCGCATATCACAAAATGGCTTTTGTGATATGTGGGATGTGACGGCTGACCGCGTCCAATCACTTTGGCCAGACCGTCCGACGCGCTTCGCCATTTCCAGCCAACCAATAACGAGACGATCGCAACTCATGTCACTGAGGCTCTCCGATGCATCACAACGACGCTGTGGAACTTCAAATAAAAGGGCCAAAAATACCCCCAGGCGTCTTGCACGCGGCGGTCGCCCGCGCCTAAAAGGATTCTAGGCAACAGCTTTGGGATGTTCCCCGAAACTGTTTCATATCCAGGGTTTTCTTGACTCATTATGGCATTCGTCGGGCGGCGAGGTTCACGACCACACCACATCCAGTCGGTGTAGGCGGCGAGGCGCCACATCTTATGGCGATGTACGGTTGGCCAAATAAATAATATCTTACGAATATGGTGGCAACAGGCAAGTTAGTTACTGGTTGAAGATGAACCTACAACTACAAATCAAACGTGACAATAGAAGGTCAAGTGACTCGTTAGTCACGTGTATCGTCTTCTTTATATTACCTCCCTGCTCGCCACTATTTTCAAAGGATAGCAGTGGAAGATGGCGATAGGAGATGAGCCTGCTCACGGTGGCGATAATCTCCTGACTAAAATTGTTGCTCACTTCCTGGCGACGAAATATCCCCGGGCCGAATTTGGGGCTGGGGATATTCGACTTTACCAAGGTAGGTCATTTTATACGTCGCTGTCGCTGTCAGACCTCTCCTTATTCTCTAGGTATCTGTACAAAGTCCGTCTGTTTGAGTCATAAGCCACAGATGTGAAGATCCATCTCGTTGCAAGGGGGTTCGGTGGATGTGGCGAATATCATTTCACAGGAGCCTGGGCTCAGTTGAGCTGCTTACTTGTTGCTTGGCCGCCAATAACTCTTCTTGGCTTTGCTTGTCATTACCAGGGCGCAGATTCAAGAGAGGAGCCTCGGAGGCACATGCCACGGGCTTTTTCTACTTGTACGTCTGTGGTCCGTTCCCTGGTGTAGCTCCAGGCATCCGTGGCGATGTTTGGAAGGCACCATGCGTACTTCGGAACGCCGGATGGCAGTGACTTATCTCGTTCATCTTTCGTTGTGGCGGATATTAGAGGGTGGATGCCTATTTTGCCAGCGTTGAAGGTCATTAAGGTCGAATCTGATCTCTACTGCTCTCCTGGAACTTTTGGATTCTTGGTACTAGAGCATGTACACAAGTCAAAGAGTAATAAAATAGCACGTAAAGAGACGTACGGCGTTCAGTCACCGGTCTCGTCGTGGGGTTGGACTCGTATGGGCGGGATTAAGCTATGTTCTTCAAGGCCACGACGTATCCGTGCTGCCCAAAAACTAAGGGGGGGTCACCTGGAGGTGAGATTTGCTGCTATGGGTTTAAGCTGTTGGGATTTGTTTATGAGGGACAGGTTTATAATAACTACAGGATATCTCAGTCTATTATATGGCAAGTATAGCTTTAACTGATATATCGCCGTTGGTTCTATTACAGTTACTGAGAATACTGGCTGTTATGGAGTCCTTGTTGGGACTTTGGGCGGTATGAGTTCTAAAACCAATATCTTCGTGCTAGAGCTTGGGAAAAGGCAGCTATTGTCTGGCATAGTCTCCAGTGTGTATATGTATACAGATCATAGCTGGTAAATAGGTCTATATAAATAACTGTGGTAATATGTTTTTGTTGTTTAAAATTTGAGCAAACTTAATTTTATATTTATTTATTACAGATTCCAACACATTTATTGGTACTTGTGGGGAAGAGATATTCGATTCATTTAGGGGAGCGGCAAAGACATAAAGTAACTGCCGACCTACTATTTAACTATAGCTTCCCCACATTTTACGTTAGAATTGAATGGGTCACCGTGTGGGAGTCCGCTCCATTTTATATACCCCGCTACTCGGTGTAAATAGCCCCGGCAAAACACTCGCCGGCCCGCGTTGGCGGTCGCGGTCAGGTTCCGCATTCGGAATATTCCCCACTTACTGGTGGGTGTCAAGGATCTTTTAAAAAGGCGGAGTAAATATGCGGGATGGATTCACCCAGATTACCCCACACGAGCAGCGATATAAAGAGGTAATGTTGGAAATGTAGCTATCCGTCATATGCAACATATTTCTCCAGCCAACAATCTTGTAACAATCCTGCCAGGCCTCCTTGTCCATTGAACCAGCCATGTCTTCCCCCGGCCCCCCAAAACCACAGCAAAAGCCCCCATTGGACTCTATTCTCAGCGCCCACGACTTCGAGCAAGCAGCTTCGACCTCCCTAGCCCCAAAAACATGGTCCTTCTACTCGTGCGCCGCCACTGATTTGGTAACCTACAAGCTGAACAGTAGCATATACAGCCAGGTCCTCTTCCGGCCCCGCACAATGGTGGATGTCTCCACCGCAGACACAACCACCTCCATCCTGGGCTGCCGCTCTACACTGCCGCTCTTCTGTGGCCCCGCCGCCCTCTCGGCGATGGTGCATCCCAGCGGTGAACGCGGGCTCGCGCGCGCGTGCAAAAAATCCGGTATCCCGCAATGTGTCAGCACCAGCGCGTCCTTCCGCGTGGAAGATATCATCGCGTCGGTTTCAGAGCCGCCGGTGCTTGATACCCCGCCGCCGGTACCGATGACCTTCTTCTTCCAGCTGTACGTTGACAAGAACCGGGCGAAGTCCGAGGACTTGCTGAGGACGGCGGAGAAGCTGGGGGCGAAGGCTGTGTTTGTCACGGTGGATGGGCCGGTGCAGGGGAAGCGGGAGGCGGATGAGAGAGTTAAGGCGGATACGAATTTGGTGTCGCCGATGAGTGGGACGAGGGCGAAGAATGATGTTAAGGGGAGTGCGATTTCGAGATCGATGGGGCAGTATATTGATCCGACGTTGAGCTGGAAGGATGTCGCGTGGCTGAGGAAGAGTACGAAGTTGCCGATTATCTTGAAGGGGATTATGACGGCGCAGGATGCGGTGCTGGCTATGCAGAATGGGATTGATGGGATTGTGCTCAGTAACCATGGTGGGAGGAACCTTGACACGAGCCCTCCTCCGCTGTTGGTACTGTTGGAGTTACAGAAGAACTGCCCGGAGGTCTTTGACAAGATGGAAGTGTTTGTTGATGGGGGCATCAAGAGAGGAACTGATATATTCAAAGCATTGTGTCTTGGCGCAAAGGCTGTTGGTATGGGGCGGGGCTTCCTTTGGGCGTTGAACTATGGGGAAGAGGGCGTGGAGAAGCTCATCGATATCTTGAGGGATGAGCTGGAGACTACTATGAAGCTCTGTGGGATTACGAATCTGAGCCAGGTGCACCCGGGTCTGGTGAACACGCTTGCTATTGACCATTTGGTGCCTGGTGGTGAAGGACATCCGTATGCAAAGTGGAGGCCGAAGGCCAGGATATAGAATGCACGCTCCTGCATTTACTCACTATGAGAATATACTGAACACATAAACGCTGACAAAGACCCAAGTTTTCTTGCGAACAGCACAATGATATGACTTTTTAGATTAAAGCAACGACCATCATTTGGACGTTCAACAGGTTACAAACCTGGCCCTCGGTTCCATAATGATCGTCGTTGACAGATGGTGGGGACGAATCCTACGGACGGGCCAACAATGCGCCGACATCCTGTCAGACAGCCTTAGAGGGGATCGATACAGGGGTAATATCAAAACCCCAAACTGTGACCGAGTTGAGTATTTAGATCTTGCATTTAGACAAAAGAAGGCTTTGAACATCATCAAAGCAATCATCTACAAAGTAACCCTTGCCCGCGCCTCTCTGATACCAATTAACCACAGTATAATGTGAAAACAGCCCGAGCTTGCCATTTCCCCCTTGGAGAGGAGGATCAGAGATCTGCAAACACATCCGCTTAAATTACTTTAATCAGGTAGGTTCACGCCACTCCAAGCCTCCTAGACGCGGCTGCACACGGGGCAAGGAGCAAAATGGTCTTTCCCCGTCTCTACACGAGCCTACCATGGCGATGATGGAGCGCAAGGACCCCAAGCCACTTATTTAACTTTGTTGGGAATTGCGCTGGCCACTGTGATGGCTGTTTCTTATACACGTGCTCTGAGACAGCAATGGGGGTGTTGAACGCCCGCTCCTGCAGGTGACGGGTGTGGAGTTTTGTGGATGTAGGGGCTTGCATGTGGTATATCAAATTGCGGTCTTGCGGGGAAGGGCTTTGTTTGTGTGAACCTCCTCTTCCGAGGTTATCTTTGAACGCTTCTATATTCACCACAATACCTCGTCTAGTTGCCGTGTAGACAGCAACAAAGGTAGAAACATCGCTATGGCGCACCTCCAACTTTTAGGCTCTGTAGCGTTATTGCTGGTGCAAGTTGCAAGATGCGACAACCTCCTTGTGTCGCGCGACCGCGCTCTTGGTCCAGGTGAAGTCAAACCAATAGCGGCTATTGAGTACGCCCCTCCAGTAGGATCTATGCCCATCACTGGCCGCGAGCTGGTTTCCGAGTGGACAAATACAGGTTTACTCTCCAAACGCTACTGTTTGGATGCAGGATACCAGCAATGTTCCGGTGAGTGTCTAACAACCTTTCTCAGCCTTGTGAATGTTTTGGCGCGACATACGGTCCTAGGAGTATAAGATTCGAAGCTGACAGCCCTCAAAGACACCGGGTGCTGCCCAACTGTATCGCAATGCTGCCCTAATAACCCCTACTGCCTCCCAGCCGCTGATGGTGTCTGTTGTGGCTCCACAGGTGTCTGCCCCGGCGGATTCACCTGCAACTCCATCTGCCGCTGCGTCGAGGTGGGGGGAAGCTGCTGCGCGAACGGACGTTACTGTGTCGAAGGCTACAAGTGCTGCACGAACGGCTGCGCGCCAAACGGGGGACAGTGCTGCTCGGACGGACGGATCTGCGACACTGGGAATATCTGCGTTATCAGTAACCAAAGCGGGGAACACGGCTGCTGTACTGATCTGAGCTGCACGGCGTATGTTGAGAATGGCAGCACGATCCCGTTGAGGGCTTCGACTCCGGTGACGACTAGAGCTCCGGAAGTCACCACGCCTGTTAGCGGCGGGGAATATCATTATTATTATTGGACAATCACTTGGTATGCTGTCACGGTCTCGCTCAATTCTGCACCGAAGTACTAACAGTTTGTAGGACATACAGCTCTTGGTACTTTACCTACCTGGCCCAGGTGCAGACAACGACACTTACCATCACAATGGTTACGACGTCGCTCATCATCTCCGCCTACGAGACTAACAGCATCGATGGTACCTCTGAGCTCAGCCGCATTTCTTCCATGAGCTTCAGCACCGGATACCCCACGCCGACAGAGGCTACTACCGTGTTGGGTCTTGGAACAGCCACGAGGGGGCCCTCAGAGACAGGGTCTAGCGGAGACAACAGCGACAACGACCCTGGCTTTGGAATCGGACCTGGTGGTCTTGGTGGTGGTGGTGGCCAAATTGGAGGTGCTGGGATGGTGCAGAGCAGTCTGCCTGCGTTGGCCTTGTGGGCGTTCGCAATGGGGGCGGTGGCTGTTGGTACCGGGATGATGTTGCTGTGATGTGTTGGAAGAGGATTGTGTATACAGTGTAAGGATATGGCTTGTGAATATGGGTTGTCAAAGAGGACGTTGGTTGGGATGTAACTGATCGTGGAAGGGGGGCTGTATAGTAAACGAGGTAGGCGCAAAGCTTTGGAATGGGGGCTAGGAATGGCCAACGATACCAATGTTTCTATGTTATATTGCGCGTGGTTGTTTGTTGCAGAGCTAACATGTATATTAGGAACTAGAGCTGTGGTTGTATCTGGATATAGATGTGGAACCGTCTCTGAATCCTACCCCCACTACTCGCATCCTATTAATGTGCACCACACACGGCGCACATGGCAGCAGCACCCTCTTGGCGACTGAAACGTCGCTTCCCTCACGTGGGGGTTGTTGGCGCTAGTGGAAGGATTTGGGTCTCTAATATTTATAGAAGACATAGAAGGGCGAGACAATGTTGCACATGTGAAGGATGAAGAAGGATCAAGTTATCAAGTTATTCTACTATTGGTTCCTGGGGGCTGATACTGATTGACGGCTGAAGAATCTGATGTTGGACATCGGCAAGTGACAGTGACCAGCCCCCAACGCTAATCCCTGCCCAATTCTTCAGTACCTGGTACCTGTCTTAGCGATAACGGACCAATCCACAAGCTCTGCCCCTGCTCTTGTCAGCACTGTTCCAATTTCAGCCTTGTCGCAATTCGATACAGAGCGGCTTCTCCGAACTCAATCGATCCTTTCCGTCATCACGCCCGAGCCGACTCGTGTCTTTGCTCCATACACGAGGAGACGGGTAAGCAGTAAGCAGCTTAGCATACGAAGTGATCGTTTTACACGCCAGAGTTACACCTCGTTTATGTCAAGTTGTGGGGTGGTGGACTGGATGTCAGGGACCGGAGCGTTTCTACGGTGCGACACAACCACGATGTGATCGTCGCACCTATTCCGCAATGTTGGAGGGTGTGCCCACCAAAGATATTTCCCGTTCCGGACAACACTCCGCATTCCTTCACTAACGCACAGCCTCGGTCTGCCCCGCGGGTTGGCTTGCGCCCCAATGAAGCTGAACAGACTATCCCTTTCAGCCCCAAGGCTACTGGTGTACTTGCACCACATGGAGACTGGCACGCTGTTAGTGTATGCAGCATGCAATTAGAATCCAGCCTTGTGGGGCCGATGTAGAATAGTCAGAGGGGTCGTTCTCAAGGGTGTCTGGCCATGGCTGCCTTCAAGATGGTAGATATCCGCTCTCTCTTTCCTGTTGTCGTTTCTTTCCTTAATATACCTTTACCTGCGAATTACTTGACCCAAGCTCTTTGTATGCGAACAGCTTTTGTTGCACAGATTTGATTCCCTGGAGCCACCATTGAGACTGTGATCGAGCTCTCTCGTGATCGGGCGCATGGTATTTTCTATGACAATCCAAGACGCAAACACGGCGAGCTATCAAGGCAAAATGTCTAATACTAATGGATCTAATGGGACCAACGGGGTCTACCGTGTCAATGGCACCAACGGTGCCAACAGTGTCAACGGCGCCAATGGTGCTTCTGGCAAACACGAGATCCCCCCAGTCAATAAGCCACAGCGCGTCGACTTTGCGCGCACAACCAGCAGAGGCCCACCCATTGATACCACTTGGGAGCGTGTGAACTCCTTCCCTCTCCCACCGCATACGGCAACTCCTGGCGGCCCGACAGCCAGATCCCAAGCCAAGGTTCGATCCTATGGACAGAATGAAGACCCAAAGTGCTTCCCGAGGATATCACGGCCCGTTGAGCTCCTGAGAACGAGCTACGATGTGCTAGTGATCGGTTCGGGATACGGGGGCGGAGTGGCAGCTTCCCGTATGGCGAGGGCGGGACAGACCGTCTGTTTGCTTGAACGAGGGAAGGAGAGATGGCCAGGAGAGTACCCTAGCACCCTTCTTGAGGCAACTAAGGAACTCCATATCTCCGGCGAAGTGCCCCGTGTTATATCAAAACCGAAAATGGTCGACAAAGGTGATCCTACGGGCTTATACCACTTGATTATGGGCGAGGGCCAAAATGCCTTCGTCGGCAATGGACTCGGCGGAACGAGTCTCTTGAATGCGAATGTCTTCCTACGGGCAGACGAGGGAACTATGGGCCTTCACTACTGGCCGACAGAGCTTCGGAAACCCGGCGCATTAAACGACTACTACAAGCTGGCTGAGAACATGCTTGAACCTCAGACATATCCTGACGAGTGGCCTGATCTGCCAAAGTTGAACATGCTCGAGACACAGGCCAACCACCTCGGGTGGGGAGACAAGTTCCGACGCGTCCCGCAAACCACTCGCTTCTCTGCTGGGGCGAATAGCACTGGTGTGGAGATGAATGCTTCTGCCTTGACAGGTCAAGATACCACTGGCCTTAACGACGGCAGCAAGTCCAGCACTCTCGTCAACTACCTTAGCGACGCATGGAACTGGGGCGCCGAGATGTTTTGCGAATGCGAAGTCCGGTATATAAAGGAGCATCCCGATGAGGGATATATAGTCTTCTTTGCATGGCATGGCAGCGGTCGCGGTGCCTTTACTGAGCACCTGCATGAAGATCTCATGTGGGTTCACGCCAAAAAGTGTGTCTTCCTAGGGGCCGGATCGATTGGAACGACGGAGATTCTGCTCCGAAGCAAAGCCATGGGACTGTCAACGAGCTCAACGCTAGGAACTGGAATGAGCGGGAACGGCGACATTCTTGCCTTCGGGTACAACTGCAATGACAATGTCAATGCGATTGGGAGAGAATTTCCGTCTCCATATCATCCAATCGGACCCACGATTGCTGGCATAATTGATTGCCGCGAAGGCCATGAGAACCCGCTCGATGGCTTTGTTATTGAAGAGGGGGCAGTCCCAAAAGCATTGGCCCCATTATTTCAAGTAATGCTTGAGCTTATGCCGGGTAGTAACCACCACGATGCCAGTTTGATTGGAAACGTGAGGAGCAAGCTTGCGAGTATAGGAAGTCACATACTTGGTCCGTATTATCAGAAAGGTAGTGTCGAGAAGACCATGGTTTATCTCGTTATGTCGCATGATTCGAACCAGGCCATTCTTTCCCTTAAGAATGATAAGCCTCTATTGAAGTTTCTGGGCGTGGGAAGGTCAGACCATGTTGAGTATCTCAACGATATACTGGCTCAGGCTACGTCTGCTGTGGGAGGCACATTTGTGAATAGCCCATTTTACGCTGCTCTTGGAAAGCAGGAAATTACTGTGCATCCTATAGGGTAAGGATACCCAGCATACGTTGATCGAGCTGTTGCTAACATGGAATAGGGGAGCCTGTATGAGTAGCTGTGGCACAGGGAGAGCTGGCACAACGAACCATTTTGGGCAAGTGTTCAAAGGGAATGGCAAAGAGACATATGAAGGACTCATTGTTACTGATGGAGCAATTGTTCCAACGGCTCTGGGTGTCAACCCCCTCGCCACTATTACCGCCCTTGCTGAGCGTTCAGTTAAGTACACAGCGGATAGAATGGGTGTAAAAATTGACTACGATACGAAGAATGGTACGTTTGTTTGAAACCAAGTCTGCATAAGGACTTATAAAGCTAACATTCGTAGGCCTCCTAGATCTCTTCGGATTTCCCAAACACGTCATTACTGGAGATGACAGTGTTACCAATGCTGAAAGCCTCATTGAAGAGACTGCGGCAGGTAAAGTGAGCGGGTTTGAATTCTCAGAAGTCATGTCTGGATTCATACACTTCGGCGAAAACATGGATGGAGACCGAACAGAAGACTTTGAGGTTGCTGCTCGCACCGGACGGGGGCTCTGTGAGGCTGCAAGGTTCTTCCTGAGCGTCAAGGCGTGGAACACTCATACGATTGTCCGTCGCCCTGATCACTCGGCAATGTTGACTGGGACGCTCGTCTGTTCCGGTCTGCCAGGCAGCCCCTTTATGATAAAGCGTGGCGATTTCGGTCTCTTTTCGGCGAATCAATCAATATCGGGAACCAAGAATTTGACCTACAGCTTTCAGATGATAGGAACCGATCGCGAGAAGTACCTATTTGAAGGTTTCAAGACTGTTAACGCTGGGGTGGTCCTCAATCCTTTTGCGCTTTGGAGGGCCACATCTACTCTCTATGTCACGGTCAAGCGACTCGACAACACAGTCATTGGGCGCGGCATACTTCATATCAAGCCCATGGATTTTATATCAGAAGCAAGAACCCTTAATCCATCCGGAGATGGTTTGATCGCTAAAGCCACATCCACGATATCCTTCCTATCCTACTTCGCCAAGCAAGCTGCCTCTCTCTTCTTCACCCCCTTTAGTAATCTACAATACCCGTCTCACACACCACGCGGCTTCATCAACACCTGCACCTCCGACGAAGCTATCGCGGTCATCGCCTCCGATGGCGTGAAAACCTACATGAACAAGTGGGAATCCACGCACCCCGACCCCACCTACCCCGTCCACGACCTCTTCATGATCCCCGGCGCCTCCGTCGACCATCAAATCTTCAGTCTCCAAACCATTCCAAAGAATGCCGTGCAGTACTTCACCGAGCGCGGCTACCGTGTCTGGGTGCTCACGCACCGAATCGGCATGAATATGCAGCCCACAGACAAATGGACGACCTTCGACGCGCGCCTTGATATCCGCGCTGCGCTGGCGTATATCCGCAGTGTGCGCGGCACGCGCAAGATATACACCATTGCGCATTGCATGGGCTCTGTAGCACTAGCGTCGGGGATGCTCGATGGCACGATCCCGGTGGATTGGATTAAAGGGCTGTCGTGCTCGCAGGTGTTTATGAATCCGCAGTGGGCGCGGATTAATATGGCTAAGGTGATGATGCCGTTTGATCTGACGCGCGCGTATCGGTTACTGGGCGGAAACTGGTTTAGTTGCACGAGTAGCGAGGATGATACGCTTGTGCAGCGGACGATTGATCAGTTGCTGCGGTTTTACCCGGTGGAGCCGAGGGAGATGTGTAATAATGTCGCGTGCCACCGAACATCTTTCGTCTTCGGAAGGTGAGCTTCCCACCTTCTCTATTGTCTATTGTAACATCGCTAACCCCATTCTCACAGATGCTGGAATCACGCCAACCTCAACGTCGCCACCCACGCCCAAACCCACCGCTTCTTCGGCGGCGTCAACATGTCCCTCGAGCACCTCCTCATGTCGATGGGCGAGCACGGACACGTAACGACAAACTTCCCGCTGGCCCAAAAGCTCACTACTCCCACGAACCTGCGTCGCCTCAAAGGCCTCCCGATCTTCCTGTTCAGCGGCGCGGATAACCACGTGCTGCAGCCCGAGAGCACGCTGACGACGTATGAGACGCTGAGGGATATGTTTGGGGGGGAGAACTATGAGAGGGTTGTTATACCTGGGTATGGACATTTGGATTGTTGGATGGGGACGAGGGCGGAGAAGGATGTGTATCCGATTATTGCGGAGAGGGTGGAGAGGGTTTGTAGGGGGAGAGGGGCGGGGAGGGAGTAACCTGGCTTGTGTGGAGATGTGGTGTAGAAGGGTTTAATCGGGTGGGGTAGTTTGGAGTTTGGGATTTGATTTCTTTTTGGGCCCGAAGGCTGATGGGATCTTTTGGATATAATAATCGCTGGACGGGTTTTCATTACTCATATCATTAGGAACTGGGTATGTGTGTTATTTATGTAATAACGAGTATAAAGACGCCTGTTAGGATATTTCAACAAGTGGCAGGACCACTTCTATTCCAAACAATGAGCTTTCCAAATCAAGCAATTGTCTGCAACACCTATATTTCGCGAAACATAATTGCCCCTCCCTTAATTCCATTTTCCTTCAACGGCCCAACATTCGCTCTTCCCACTTCAATGAACCCAGACTTTGCATAGAAGGCTTCGTTACCATGAGAGCTAATAAGTGACGCGCAAACATTCTCCTTATCCGCTTCATCTATACCCCACTTTACGAGCTCCTTCGCGATTCCCTGCCCCCGGAAGTCGGGATGCGTAGCTAGAAAATTCAAATACCAATTTTGCTGCCTCGATCCAGACCAGTGATGGGAGAAAAGTGGGAAGCTGTCTTGTAAAACGTTGGCTTTTGTTGGATCTGCTGCTCTGTTCGGCCATATATAGCTCGAAACTTGATTGCTGTACGAAATCACTTGATACATTGTTTTATCTAAAAGTGACGTGATCAGCCCTTCTATTTATCAACATGCCTTCAAGTACCCATGCTTCCTTACTGTAGTTGAGATAATCCCCCCACGACGTGGAACCAGCAGTGGAGGCGCCTTGCCGCTCCCACACAGCACAAGCTACGACCTTCCCCGAAAGTTCATCGAGGCCGACGAGAAAGTGACGCTTAGGATCATACCAGCTGACCAAGAATCTCCACTCAAAATGCAGTATAAAGTCTTCCGGATACTCCTTCCGATGTGGGTGCATAAGTACGCCTTTCAGTTCTTCATCCATGAATGCTGCGGCTGCGAGCTCGGCCATGGCTCGGAGGTCACTTCGGTTTGCTTTTCTTATAGTCATTTTTTTGCCGAGGTGGTGGGGTTGAGGGGTAGTTGGAAGGGTTATGATTTCTCTGAAAGGATGAGGAATAGTTGTTTTGTGGTTAAATACCGTAAGCTTACTTCTGGTGCATGGACCAGCTTCAATAATCGAAGGGCCATGGGTCAGCTGATCCTGGTAGTAATCCCTGGATTCTTTGGGTAAGATTAGGCTGGAAGATGGATGCCGTACAAAGTACTCTATAGTCACAGAATGAAGATAAGGTTGAGAATATAGCCTTGGCGGAAGAAAATACTCTGTGGAGGTTCAAGAAGTTTGACAGTAGAGGTGGGGTATATGGAACGGTGGGAAGTATACCGCATCACTGATTTCTCTATTCATAACCAATTGGTATTCTCAACTTCCTACATAACTACAAATTTTACTCAAGAGGTTACGGGTCGTTCGTATCTTCGTACATGAATGTTGGAATTATAGGACTATTCGAGAGAGGCTGTTGTGGTAGATGCAGCCAATCATCGTACTGTATAGGAGAAGGGATCCAAGCTTTGGTGGCGCTATCGCTAGGGTGATACTGTACCCACGGGCATCGGCCCGCGCGCTATACGCATGGGAAGGATGGAGAGTGGAGAAGCGCAAGGGGGCAAGAGAGTGAAAGGGCGGGCTGTAGGATTGATGGGTTGGAGGCTCCACGCTCGACACTTGCCCAGCTGTAAAAGTCCCTGTAGAAGAGACTGGGTTATAGATTCTCCCATAGTTTTCACATATATCTGCAGGCAACTAGAGTACTCGTTCGTGCCCGTACAGCTCCAGCAAGTGGACAGGGTTTCCTCAGTAACATCCAACATGAAGCAATCTCACGGATAATTGTAGTGGTTGCATAATATCCTGGGAGCTTGTCTTGCAAGGTTTTTCTCGGCATATTCCTGACTCGCGGGCTTAAAACGCAAAGAAGGATAAAGTACTTAAATAGGAAGCTGGCTCAAAATATCCCTATCGCTGTTCTTCCCTACCTCCTACTCGTTTTTCTTTTCTTTTGACGCTTTGTTCACTCTTATACAGTTATCAAATGAAAGACTACGACGGCAAAGACTTTGCAAAGGCTACAAGTATGAATTTCTCACCGGAGGCTGACAGCGATGTCGTTGCACAGAAGGATAGCGGCGATAGCGGCGAAAGTGCACTCGCGATCGGCGAGAAAAGAATCATCTCTGAAAAGATCGGTACAAGAAAAGACCAGTTGGACATGATGCGAATGGGAAAGAAACCAGAGCTTAGGGTTTGCTCTCAGATCCAACGTCTCATGGCCTCAAAGCTAATAGATGGTAGCGTAATTTCGGGTTCTTGTCTATGCTCGGTTTTACGTGCATCTTGATGAGCACTTGGGAGACCCAATTAACGCAAGCATTAACATCAGCTTGAGCTTGAGGGGCACTAATCTAATTTGCCAATAGTGCGAGCACTTTTGGTCTCATAAACGGTGGTACTGCTGGCTTGATCTACTGCTATCTCGGCACCTTCGTCGGATTTCTTGCGGTAATATCTTCTATGGCCGAGATGGCCTCAATGGCTCCAACCGCAGGAGGTCAGTACCATTGGGTATCTGAATTTGCACCCAAGAGTGCTCAGCAATTTTTAAGTTATGTCACAGGATGGGTCTGTGTGCTGGGATGGCAAACTGGTATTACCAGTATTGCATTCCTCGCTGGTTCCCAGATCCAAAGTCTCATGGTCATCAATAACTCTTCTTATGCTTTTGAGAGATGGCAAACCACTCTTCTTGTGATTGCCATCAGTTTCTCTGCTATCATCTTCAATACTTACCTTGCCAAAAAGCTCCCGCTAATAGAAGGAATCGTCTTGGTTTTGCATATCTGTGGATTCTTCGCCATCCTTATCCCGTTGTGGGCTTTAGCTCCGCGAAGTGAAGCATCGACTGTTTTCACAGAATTCGAAAATGGAGGAGGATGGAGTAGTATTGGTTTGTCTGTTCTTGTTGGAATGTTATCGCCAGTATTCTCTTTCATCGGCCCAGATTCTGCAACTCATGTCAGTCGTCTCATCTGATAACGTACCAACAGCACTAACCGTTGCAGATGTCCGAAGAAATCAAGGACGCTTCAATCACGTTGCCTCGAGCAATGATGGCCACTATTGTCATCAACGGTTCTCTTGGTTTCATAATGCTGGTAACGTTTTGTTTCTGTCTCGGGGATGTGGGCACCATTCTCTCCAACCCGGACGTCATGCCATTCGTCCAGACATTCCTCATTGCAACCAAGTCCCATGCCGGAACCTCGGTTATGACATCTATTCTTATCATTTTGACAACTTGCGGCTGCATCACGAATGTTGCAACCGCATCTCGTCAGATGTTCGCTTTTGCTCGCGACCAGGGACTTCCATTTTCTAGTTTCCTTGCTCATGTAAGTTTCATAGATGGGTGCCATATCTCCTATTCATAAATTCAGGTATTAATCTCCCCTCCAGGTCCGCCCAGGGTGGGATATCCCATTAAACGCTGTTATGGTCTCATTTCTTATCACGATCATCCTCTCTATGATCAACATCGGCTCCACCGTTGCATTTAACGCTATTGCTTCTCTCGGAACTGCAGCACTAATATCCTCTTACATCATCTCGATTTCCTGCGTTCGCATCAAGAGATGGCGCGGACACAAGCTGCCTGCTGCACGATGGAGTCTCGGGAGATTTGGAGCACCAATCAACGACTTCTCCATCCTCTACCTTACCCTCGTCTTCATATTCTCGTTCTTCCCTGAGACTGCCATTGTTGACGCTGAGTCAATGAACTGGAACATCTTGATCTATGGCTTCACTATCATGTTTGCCATTGTTTGGTTCTTCGCCCGAGGCAAAAAGCAATATGCTGGTCCTGTTGAGTATGTACGCAAGGACTTATAGTCCAGTCCAATGGCGGGCGTTTAAAAACCGGCTTCTTCAAAAATGGCCTCATTCTAGAAATGAAAGACATCGGAGAATAAAAGACTAGAAAGTTAGAGGTTAGAGCAACACATTACGTAGTTCAAGAGACACCAAGATTTCTGAATGATACAGGCACAGTTATTGCCACGAGCAGGATTATGAAGCATTTAATTTAGAATTTGCCTTTGTTCCGGCCCAACCGTGAACTGCACTCATTCATGAATGGGCCGGCTCATTCACCAATGGACTGTCTCAACCGTCAATCATGATGAGATCGCACAGCGAAGGATGGGAGCCAAGATCTATTATGAGATTAGCTGCTGTGGGGGAGGTGGCTGTGCACTGATTTTTATATATTAAATATACCGCTACTGGCGGGACGACAAGGATACTGTAGCCCCTCCCGCTCCCACAGTAGCTAATCTCTTAATAGATCTTGGCCTGAAGTCACTCTCAGTTTCTCCGGGATTCAGAAAGGCCTTCTAAGGACCAACGGGCGGAGCAAGCAGCCAAGGAAACGTAGGCGGAGCAAACGTAGCGGGGCGGAATAGAGCGGAACCTAGAGGATCACTACAGCCACAAAATGTATGTGCGGGAACGCCACATATCGCAATTCCCGTGCCGCCCCCACCCGCCCCCACAGTAGCTAATCTTTTAATAGATCTTGGCCGCCTGCCATACTTCGCCGGCCGCCATCCTTCGCCGGCCCATAATGCTATATCGGTGTACTCGCCAAGGCTTGGCTACCAAGTGAGGAAGGTAATGTACTAATTCACAATTATAATCACTTGGACAAGGCGCAGTAGGCCCAAATCTTAATCCTAACCCCGGGTCTGATCCTGCGGGTTAAATCTGCTGGTTACAGCGGTGGGTGCACAGCCTGCCACAAGTGAGAGATGAGATGGTCGGCGAAGAGACGAAGTATATAAACCCCAGAGTCTCCTAACACTCACTCTATTCTCCAGCACTCACTCTATTCTCTAGCACTCGCTCTATTCTCTAGCACTCTACCCTAGTCCACTCCCACCTTCTCAGAACTCAGATCTATCTTCAACATGCGCTTCTCAGCCCTCAGCATCCTCGGACTTGCAGCAGCAGCAGCTGCTGCTCCTTCGCCCTCTACAGTCTCCACGGAGCTTCAGGAACCCGCCGACACCGCCAATGACGGATGGGACGTCTCGAGCAACGACACTTGGGTCTCGGTGGCTAAGCGTGACGATAAGTGGTCCAAGGGAAACACCAAACTATACTTCTCGAAAGAAAGTAAGAAGCCCGAAGCTAAAGCGTCCTAGAACATCATTTCACTTCCAATGCTAACATGGATTTTCCCTTTCGCCTAGGGATCAACTGGGGCAATATTCCTCCTTGGTGGGCAGCCGACAAGCTGCACGACCACTGTGATAGTTCCGGTAAGCTCCCAAGCCTCGATCGAGCCCCTAGAGACTCTCTAACAGTCTGTTTCGTCTTACAGGATGCGACGCCGAGTTTGAGTCCGGAACGACCATTGTGGATAGCAACATATCTAAAAGACGCGTCGATCTCACCCTGCACACCGGTCCGACCGACTACGAGGTCTGGGTGAAGCGGGGCCTGATCCAGCTCATGAACAAGGCCATGCAGGTCAAGGACATCTAGTATGTGTATCCCGTTTCTACCCTGCCGCCACATCTCTCTAACCTAGCGTGCCACCAATAGCGAGATCAAGCGTAAGCAGCCATACATGCCTCCGTGCAATGGTTTCGCGTGCTCTACCTCGAAGACAAAGTACTATGATCAGTATATCGGCCCCCGACGCATCAAGGTCGAGTACCAGAACCCCAAGGGGCTGCGCATAAGCACCCTGCAGATCGACGTCCAAGACGAAACCGAGGCTGGGACTCAGTGCATGAATAACGCTAAAATTGTGGGTGCTTTGGGTGGCGTGGTTAGTTCTTTCGGCGGGCTGTTCGGTTTAGCTGAGTTGTTTTGTTAAGAGGGGGGGGGGGGG